>MKEJ01098058.1:0-10123 GCA_001753735.1 Embelia ribes | reverse complement strand
TTGATGCTGTAAAATAAATAATTTATTTAGATAATCTGGTGTGGATACTCTAAGGCCTTTGCTGTAGAGAGCATGGCGAAACATTCTGGAAGTCCTTTTTTCTTTTTTTTTTCCTCTCCTTTTTGTAAATCAGAAAACTGAACGTGCCGTTTAATCAAAAATTGGTACCGATTTCACCAAAACAAACGGTTGAACCGTTGGTTCCTTCAGTTTCGAATTTATGCACCGGTTTTAAGCTAGCACTGGTTAATTGATATTGTCCGGACCAGAAACTAAACCGATTCTCAGCTCAACCGATTGAATCGAATAATTCAGTCTTCGTTAATTTTTTATTTTAGAAATTTATTTATACAAATAGATATAATCCATCAATATCACCAGTTTTCATGCATAGTGTTCAAGTTAGCATATATTAATTATAAGGAATTCAACATCATTAGGTACATTGTAAAATATTAAAGTACTCTCACAAAACAGGGGTCAAGTAGAAAGAGAAAAACTACTCTATTTGTAGAAAAGCAACACATAAAGAAGTTACAGAGGATGGATTTTTCATGAAGGCGACAGGGCCTTCACTGCAACCAAAATTTCCGATCCATTCCGTAAACTAAATATTAAGAAAAATTTAACAAAACACTAATAATACATTATAAAAATAAAATTCTAAGGACGGAAAAAATAACACTAATAAACTATGCAAAAATATCGCCAATTTTCTTAGCTACCTTTTCTTTTATCTCTTGCAATTTTTCCTTCAAAATAACAAGCTTTTCGACATCATCGTACTCCTCCAGTCGTATAACTCTCAACCATGGGACGAACTCGTTTCTCTTTATGTCCTCTTCTTTCTTTGCTTCTTTTTTCTTCGTAAATTTGGGGTAGTTATCGAGCACCTCGCCCAGCGACGGACTTCCATTAGTGTAAATTCGGCCCCTTGGCGAAAAAACAATGATCGCGAAGAAAAAACCCACCAGGGATTTATATTTATCTGCTTTTCTAAATAAACCTTGCCGTCTCTTCGAGAACGTTACAAATCTTTGTTCCGATTTTTTAATCGCCTTTATCTCGATCTTCTTTTTCCCCGTGGCTTTTGTGCCTGCCTTGGCCATTATGCTAATGTGCAACAAAAATGTTATCGATCAAAATCAGCCCCTTCAATTCGTATCTTATATCTCTGAGCTGCCAGGCAGAGAAAATTAGCTATTTATTACAAAAGTTTTTGTGCCCCATAAAATCTTCGATAATAGGAACTCTGTTTCTCATTTAAATATGAGCCGGGGATTTGGACGAAGAAACAAACTTATTCATATGGAGATAAATGTAACCAGATTCCTAAAAGATGGTTATATACATATGTTACTTTTTTCTTTTAGGTAAATTACACTTTGCCCCCTACGGTTTCAGACTATTTCCGTTTACCACCTGATGTATCCCAAATTACACGTCGCCCCAAATTTATAATCCAAGTTTGGATTTTATTTATAATGACCATATTGTCCTTACTTTATTCCTTATTTTATTCATTTAAAACTTATAATACATAAAAATCATAATATTTTTAAGAAAAGTGTATTATATTTATTTATGAAATGAATTTATTTAACAAATTATAACAAATAACTATATAGAGAGTACTATTTAAGGGGTATTTTAGTAATTTGTTGAGTTTTTATTAAGAAATAGTCTTCATTTCATTTGGGCCCTGAAAATTTGGGGTTACAGTACAACGGACATAGAACCTCAGAGGGGGACAATGTAATTTCAGAGACCGTCAGGGATTTTCTGAAATTACCAGAAACCTTATGGCAGCAAAGTGTAATATACCCTTGTCTTTTATGGTGGACCAATTCAAATTTAACTCTTAATTAGGAAGGTGTCGGTGATAAGTTTCCTAAATCCATCTATATTAAAAAAAAAAAAGAGATTGCCTCTCCAATTTCAAATATTCTATTCACTGAACAAAGAATATATTTCATTTCCATCCCCAAAATTCTATTTAAACCCTCTAGTTTATTTTGTGCAACTAAGCCCTCCAGGTTTTATTTTATGTTAACACATGCAACTATTATGACAAAGTTAATATGAGATATTAAAATGGAAAACTTGAAGGTGTTAAGTATATGAAATCAAAGTAATTTCAAATTGGATTGTTGCGCCAACTTAAGTACACATTCAAATTTGTATTCACCAATACGAATACACATAATTCATATTTTTATTCTCAAATGATCAATGTAATATACTAAAAATAGTAGTTGTTACGACAACTCACGTAATATTATGATGCTAAATGTCTTTTTTTTTTTATCGTGATTATACACACAATATCCTATGCCATGTTGTGGTATCATTTTCAACATAGTTTGTACACAAATTCTAGAAGCGTGAATTTTTGTTTCCCGAACATCAAAAGCAAAGAAGGCTATATTATACAATTTTTGTAGATTATTTTGTAAGGTAATATGGCTTAAAGAAAATTCAAATGGTTACGCCAGAATTAAATTAATAAAATAACTTCTTTTTAAATTATCTGATCTTTGTAATGTTGCGGAACACATTGATAAGAAGTTATAAGTTAGAGGACTTGCACATTGAAAAAAAAAAAAGTAGATAACTTTGAAAAAAAAAATTATTTTTTATTTATTTTTTTGGAATTTGATGACTTTGAAATTTTACCGTTTGGAAACTAGAAAAGTGTGTCCTAAATGGGACTCTAAATAGGAAATTAGGAAAGTATTTCTTAATTCATGTGGGGTACTCTAAAATGGAAGGTAGATGTTTATAATATTCTTGTACTAATGAATACAGACTATCCTTCTTGAAAGTTAAAAGTTGGTCACCATTTCAAGAATAAGAAACTTCCAAAAAAAATGCCGGAGATTTGTATAATATTTCAATTTCACATTTCAACTTTGATATTGCTGCTCCCTTTGATCCAACTTCTGAGTCGCTTATGCAAAAGCCATCCTTTTTTTTTTTTTTGAAATCTATGGTTTCCGGCGGAATTTTATAATATTAGTCTCTGTTGACATTATTATTAGTGGCACTTAAAACCCTAATTTGAATATATTTATAGGTTACGGTCATACACGCCTTCTTTGCGACTTGAGTGCCATGGGTTCGTATCTTGGAAACAGGGGCAACGTCTGCGTACATCATATCTTTCCCAAACCCTGCAATGCGAGAGCATTGTGCACTGGGTTGTCCACATATATATAAATATATATAATGACTGTTAACTCTCTTCCAGAATTAGTGTGAGTGCTGAACACTCCAATCTTTCACAAGTATATGCCATATGTGTTCAATAATTATTGGACATTCTTATGTAAAATTCTCCAGTTAGTTGGGTTATTAAATACTACAAATTAAAGACCAGATATTTATAAAGCAACAGTTGCCCCATCACCAATTCCGGTTTCCTAAATTTGAACGCTAAGTCTTACCTGCTGCACTGCTGGCAAAACCGACGTTCTAGACCGCCTATGACCACCTTCGGGCATTTGGAATGGCTTGCACACACTTTGTGCTTGCGATGATACTCTTTAGCTGATGAGAGATCAAGATAGCAGCCTTCAACTTGACAACGAGGAGTATTCAGGTCCGATGATTTGATTTTCTTGACTGTGGAGGCAACAGTCGAGGCAGGAGCTTCAGGCACAGACGCAGTCTTTGTGCTGCTCCCGAACCCATTGTTTTCGAAATACATTCGCTTTCCAAGCTTTAGGCCAATCAGTGATTCACCAGAGCCAACTGATGACTCCAGAGGTGGAGGCGATTGATCATGCTTAGCACCGCATAAATCTCCCTTTTCGCTGATATCTCCAGTAAAAGCATTTACATTCCCGAAAGCAACTTGGGAGTTTTTCATTACATCCTTGAACGAAGAATCAGTACAAACAGATATCGAGCTCCTCAAAGAAGAACCAGGCGCCAACTCAGAACCAGAGCTACTGCCTTTGCCCTCATATAGACGAAAAGGTCCTGCACCCATTATTCCTTCTCCTTCTTCGAATCCCCAATCCGTTGTTTGCTGCTTAGGGATTTCAACGGTTTTCGGATTGACTCCATTCTCCCAGCCCCACTTTGCGTTCCAATCCATTACAAGCAGATGGTTTATAAATCAGTTTTCACAAAATCTACATCTACGTTCGATCAATAAGCAGCATCTGGCTATCAAACTTCTGCATTCATTGATTAAAAGGGCCTCTTAAATTAGTAAAAGAAAAGGTAATTCAACCATCTAAAACAAAAGATAGACAAGCAATATGAGATTCCAGGAATAGATAAGACATTAGGCGTTGACCAAAATTACGATTCATTAAAACTATCACAGGTTTTTGTTTCAATCCATGGACTGGCATACTTGAGAAGATAAAAAAAAAAAAAGCGTGCAGTACTAAATCCAACATAAAAGACTATGATACCATTTGCCATCTTTGCGTAAGGACCAACACAATCAACCAACATATCCAAATTTGCATTGGAGCTAGAAAAATAGAAGGTAATCTGATCCTATTAAAAGGCAAAATAGACAATTAATGAGAAATTACAGAAAGAGCTATATAGATTAGGCACTAACTTAACCATGATACATTAAAGACTATCACGGCTTTTAGAATGCAATCCGTCAGCACACGGCATACTCCAGAAGATCAAAAGACCGCATACATTGAATTAAAAAATATTTCTATCATAAAAGCGTACGAAATCATTTGTTTGCTGCACAAACAGTACCAGTACCAACCAAGATCACAAACAGTACCAGCACCAACCAAGATTAAAATATACACAAACATTTATAAGCACTCTCCTGCATCCTCAAGATAAAAGAGCGTACAATTTCGACCAACCAATCTAGGGGAAAGAAATCGCGCTCAACCAAATTTTTACTCTTAAAAGTCAAGATCTACCTAAAACAAAAACAAAGATCCATTTTACGCATACCGCGCCTTATAACCTGAACACGGAATTCAACACCGAGAACTCTTGACTCGCCAACAAAATTATTCGAAGAGAATCTAATTCAATGTGATTTTACAGTAAAAATAGTAGACAAGACTAACTTCTATGTCAAAACACTTTCATTTATTCCAAAACCAATATATGCTTAACTGCCTTTCAACTCCACACAGCTGTTCCACAGATCTCTCTTTCTCTCTCTCACATCAATTATTTCCTTGTGTAAAACGTATCACCCATTCAGACCACATGCAAATAAGCTATACTTCAGCAGTTGTGGCTGCATACAGGGAAACTAATTAAAACTGATAGAGACCTGACAAAAAATGGCCAAAAAAGTTCTAATCATTATGAATTCCCCTCCAACTATATACGCCCCGATCCGACATTTATCCGTACAATTGCTTGACATATGTCCCATTAGCTTAGGATTTTAAAATAATAAAACTTATCATAATAAAAATTATTGAAATTAAATACATATAAATCAACTTTCCATAATAGAAATTATTAAAAATAAATACATATAAATCAACTCATTATAATAGAAATTATTAAAATTAAGTTTTCTTTAAGATCAAACACAGAACAAGATATACGTATATTTTTCTGCATAACCATAAAATAGCTTATCATAATAGAAATTATTATCTAAGAATCAAAATATTTCTAGGAAATAAACATTTTTATAAATTGATGCATTATTTTTCATAAATAAAAATATTATCCTAATCAACATTAATTTTCACATACCTAAAATTAACCTTTATAGACTTAATTTTTCATGAAAACATTATCATAATATAAATCCTACCGAATTTGATCTTTTATAAAGTTATATATAACTGAAAATAAAAAAATACATGTCATATAAAAAATAATTTTATAAAATAATAATTAAAGTTAATATGATAAAAAAATATATATACGAAATACACAAAATCTGCGCATTGCGGGAGCTGTACTCTGGTAGAAAATGATTTATGTACCAACAATCATGTGTCGAAAGTGTGCCCACTCTTATGAGACATCTTTTCAGTTGATAGTTATTTACAAGGAAAAGATCAACAAACAAGAAGCCATATGTGATTGATCACATAAGAAAATGTACACCTTCTACGCATGATTGTTGGTATGCATATTTTTAATTTGAAACAAATACATTTTCAATATAAACCTAATGTTTGCAAGCCCCAATTATTACAAGCAATTATCAAAACCAAACAAAAAAAATCCTAAAAAATAAAGACAATATCAGTCTCAGATTTCATAGTCCTCAAAACATCAAAATCAGGACCCCTGTAATAATTATCAAAACCCAAAAAAAAAATTAACTCCCAAAAAATAAAGACTATCAGCCTCAGATTTTAGTCCTCATAACATCAAAATCATCCACAAACCAGCAATCCATAATTAGCACAGATCGTAACTATATGAGTACTCAAAATCTTGGACATCTTGTATCAGCCAAAAAGAATGAGACTAATAAATGACTAATTCCATTTTAACAAAAATACCATAATAATGCCAGCACATTCCATATTTGTATACCATTTTGATTCACAGAAAAAAACATTTTAAAAAAAATCACAAAATGCTCAACACAAAGAATGGGAAAGTACTAAAAGCCACTTACCCAACAAAAAAGTACACACTACTAAAGGCAGTATTTTTTGCTTTTTTTGCCCTTTTTTTTTTTTATGTGGATGAAAACAATTCTCTTTCATTAGCACAAACACGAAATACAATTCCTAAACCTTAAAAAATAGGAAAAGATACAAAAATTTATGAAAAAAATAACGAATAGCTCGAGTAAAAAAAAATACGGAAAATAAATTTAAAACTCCACATCCGGATCAGTGGGTGTGGCGGTAGTCCCCTGGTCTAGAGAAGACCAGAGTTCTCTTTAATTTAATCCCTAAAATTTAGGGTCGAGATCTATTTAACTAGTGGGAATGGCCACCTTCAAGCCCAAAAACTAGGGTTTCAATGAAATGATTTCAAGCCATAAATGTAAAGAAAATAAAAAAAGCAGTTTCAATAATTTAAAGTACCACTTTCCAATAATTAAAAAAAAGGAAAACACTTTATTTCCTTTTCTAAGGTAGACCAGCGATTCAAAAGTGTAAAGGGGAGATTTATCAGGCACTTTGATGGGAAAACGTGAAAAGCTAATTTTTTTCCAAAAACAGGGTAAAAAACACACCGTACTACTACTACCACACGCACAAATAAGTAGGCAACAACTACTCTACTTGTAAAGTTCTTTATTTTTTCTTCCTTGTGATAACAAATAAACAAATTAGTAATAAATAACCAATTTCAGTAAACTTCGATTTGCGACTTGGGTCACTCTTATTTTCTTTCATTTCCTCGAAAAATGAACAAATAATTTTCCAAAAATAGGGCAAAAAAAAAAAAAAATTAGAAACTATACAACCACCAAAACCAGTATGTACTCTACTAGAGCGAAAATTTTTATTTTCCCTTTCCATAAATAACCCAGTTCGGTAAACTTCGATTTACAACCTGGGTCACTCTCATTTTCTTCGATTTCATCTAAAATTTGGGGAAAATAATGAGAGAGAGAGAGAGAGAGAGAAGCTTTACCTAACCTAAAAATTTATTTTTTTCTGATGATCAATTTTTTTTTTTAAAAAAAAATAGCCCATTTCAGAGCATTCCCATAATGTCTTTCTCATTTATTTTCTCTATCTCACTTTCTCTTATAAGAAATCTAAATTTTAAAAATTGTCCACGTCGTTCTTTCAATAAAATTTGTAAAAAAATATTACAATAATTATATATCATAATAATAAAATACAAAAATACATCTTCCCAAATCTTAATTAGGGTTTCGTAGATCTTTTGAAAAAAAATTAATTTAATATAGAAATTTTGAATTAAAGATTTTTGCATTTCTGTAAAGTTCACTAGATACTGAGAAACAAAGAAAGTGTTTCATATTTCTCCCTTCTGATTTCTCATTTGAGAAATCAAAGGAGGAGATATTATGGTTTAGAAAGACCAGTGGGGATGTTCTAAACTTCGATTTGCCACTTGGTCACTCTCATTTTCTCCATTTAATCCAAAAATTGGGGAAAATGCTCAGAGGAGAGAGAAATATGCTTACCTAATCTACTTCAGCTAAATTTTATGTTTATCCGATGATAATAATTAATAAAAATTACCCATTTCAGTAAACTTCGATTTGCCACTTGGGTCACTCTTATTCTCTCTTAATTCATCTAAAAAAATTGTGGGAAATACTGATAATGGATAGATAGATAGATAGATAGAAGCTTACCTAATTGGAGAGAGTTTCGCAATTTCCCAGGAAAATAAAGAGGAAATAAGAGCTTCTGCTTTACCAAAAGTAGCGAGAGAGAGAGAGAGAGAGAGAGAGAGAGTCTGAGGTGTGTTTTTTCACTAGGCGTGATGAAGAAAAAGGCGCGTAGGCGTACGTAGGGTGTTAGTGGGCCTGAAGAGAAAAAGATCAGGTGTGTACAGCTCCACACCAATTGCCTTTTGTCTTTTTGTGTTTGCTATCACAGAACTTTGGATTTTAGCCGGTTGTTTTTTGTTGTATATTTTTATTTTTATTTTTATTTTTATTTTTTAAATGGGAACGGATCAAGAGAAAAAAAATTTTACAAAAGTTTTTATAAATTTTTTAGGCCGTTGGATCAGCAGCGATCAACGGATACGATATATAAGAGATAAAGTGGAGAGGGAGGATACATCATATTCGTTGATGCTGCAGATCGAACGGCCTAAAAAGTTTGAAGAATTTTTTTGTAAAATCTTTTGTCCTTTTATCCACTCCCTTTTTAAATTGTGACTTGTGCTATTTTGATAATTTATAAAATATCTACTTTTAACATTTTTTTTATGGATACTTTTGCAAGCAATCTTATAAATACTCTCAAAAGTTGTTTATGTTTTTTTCATTAATTATCATAATAACATTAACTATATTTATTATATTCTCCATACATACCTACTTTTATTTTTTATAATAAAAGTATAATTTTACCAAATATTACACTACTTATCAACATAATTTTTAAATTTATTTACCAAATACTAAAATTATAATCGCTTTTGAAATTTACTTTCAAAAGCAAATTCAATAAGCAGATTTTAAAAAGTATTAGCATTCTCGAACTTGGCCTAAGTCAGCTGAAAAAAGAAGTTGAATATATTTAATTTAAAATTTTCAATTCATTTAGGCCAAAATAACAAATAAGTTTTACTTGAAAATTGAGCATTCAAATACTGTTCAGCTAAATAAAGAAACTAATAAGCGAAAATTTATAAACTCCACCTATACAAACTCATTAATAATAATTTTATAATTTTGTATATTATTATATAGGTAACTTATCCCTACGCCGGATTTAAAAAGTGAGTTATATCTATGTAATTATTATAATAATAAATTTAATCTAATGTAATATAATTATATAAGCACATTTTCTTGTAAATTGATTTTGAAGAATAAGTTCTATTAATGTGATTGTGAAAATAATAAATTTGATATATATTCATTTGGTATATTATTATTATTATTATTATTATTATTGAGATTAGATATCTGTCGTCCATTCAAAGAATGTCACTATATTCTTACATTGTCAGTGGAGAAAAAATTTAATTCATTATAAACTTAGAAAGTATGGTGATGTGGTGGAGTTTTAAGGTATAAGCATATCAAGCTAAGTGGAGCTAAACTGATAAAACTGAGAACAATAATTAATTACCATTATGGTATTTCACTAAAAAGATGCTAAGTACAATCACAATCACAATTATGGATACCATGAAAATCAATTATGGATCAGTTCATGTATAAATCAATAGAGTGCAAAAAATAAAAAATATTCGGTAAGGCTGTTGACTAAAGGTGCTATTTTTATTTTTTTTTTGGAAATTTACATAGAAATTATGTCAAAGTTTTGAGGGCAATGAAGTCGTGGCGGCCCTTGTCTCCTCATGGCTCGACCAGGTAGGGGGGAGAGCAAAAATTTCGGCACTCGATTCGAAATTTGGATTCGAGTTTTATTTTTTTAAAATTTTGGGTAATTTGAGTTCAGGTTCGAGTAAGTAGGATAATTATTTGAAATACTTAAATAATAAAACGTCGTTTTATATTATATAT
>MKEJ01098040.1:0-14912 GCA_001753735.1 Embelia ribes | reverse complement strand
TAACCAAAATCAAAATCAACGATAATTGAATATGAAAATAGATACAAAAGTCTATCCACATTCTAATGAGCCCAATATACAACAAAGTTTGAATATGTACATATCATTCCAATAATAACTATACCATCCTAGAGTAGCAACTGCAGTCCAACTCCAATTTATATATGTATACGCAACGAAAATAAAAAGTAGGAAGATCAATGCCAACACTACACAAAATAAAAAAGTAGGAAGGTCAGCCCCAACACTACATAAAAGAAAGTCTAAAGCTATATGTTTGACAAAATAAATATACATATTCAACTTTGCTACAACCTCCACAACAAAATATACATATACACTTGAGGCTATGACTACAAAATAACTACTAATGCCATCTTCAAGTCCATGATTAAACATGATTATCTCTAACCTCCAAGCCTGTAAAGCAATATAATATATGATATACGAAAGGGAGAAAAAGCATACGGGTTAGATGGCCAATTATCAATTTAAATATGAGACTATGAGATCTCGATAAGTATGTACTTGCTACAACAAAATAAAGTATGAACATGCTTTGAAAATAAGTAAATGATCGTACTATCAACGATAATCATGAATGAACTACAATGCCACAAATATAAACATGCAAATGTTTATGAATAAGAATGAATACATGCTATTGATGAACACTACGACTACGACTATGAGTTAAATCAAAAGTAAGACTAGTAAATGCTATGGTCTCCACCGAGTGCGACGCGACCTAGCCTTCATTGATCTGCCACCGAATGTGACGCGACCAATGTAAATATCCCATATCTGGTTTCTCGACTTTCACGGTAAAGCAGTATAACCTCATTGCTTTCAACTAATTTTATAAAATTGATACTGTGTGTCCCAAAAAAAATATAATATGACTCAATTTCTAATTAATGCCAATATTAAGATAAACTACCACATTGCAACAATTTCATGATATTCATACTTTTCGAAATTCCACAAATGGCTATGCTTTTATTTCAATGATAAACATGCCTTTTTATCCTCCTAAACAACAAACATACCACGAATAAGATCAATAAAGTTTTCCTATAATTTTTGTCACTAAAAGTCTATGAATATCAAGAACGTCCTTGACTACGAATTTAACGACTACGGATATCATGATATAATGAAAGTAATCATATATCAATGGTACGAAATGCGCCTTGATAATAATGTTGGTAATACATTATTGATACTACGATAATGCTACAAAGATGTTATAATAATATTGATATAGCCATATATCAAATGTCACGAAAATTGTCCATGATAAATTTATATGATATTATTGGGAAACAATACATATCAAGGCCACGATGTTCATACAACAACACTATTATGGTATAAGATTTAGCAATATAATGCTGCAATCCACTATGAATATCATTCATCAATATCTATTCATAATATTTCCTACAAATAGATATAACGAAAATATACATGAATACGTAACGACATACCCACACTCTCGATATATCAATTGTTATTCGCAATCTATCCATACGTACGAAGCCTCCTAAAGCTCCCAAATATGTCTAGAATTTTTTTCCCAAAAAACCCTTTTCTTGCGCCTCAGAATTGATTTATTTCTGAGCTTCGGATGATCCCGACCTAGACAAAAGGATAGTCTACGAGTCATCAAGAAGAAGTCATGCTAATTTATTTTTACAAGTCAAAATGACATGCAAATCGAGGTAGAACAAACGAGAAAAGAAAATAGGAAAGTGTATGCCAAAATGATCCGACCAAGATGAAAGGTCCAGATGCCTAGGTTTGAAGCTCGGAGAATGAGCGGAACTGATGATTAAGCTAAAAATATGGACAAACCCCTTTTCTCCTCTCTCTCTTTGTGCTTAGAAGAAGATAGAATTGGGAAGAAGTGGTGGAACCAACACTTTTTATCCAAAGTTGACTAGTTGGATCGATCCAACTGCGGTTTGGATCGATCGGTCTGAACTTTTGGATTAATCTAACAACCAGTTGGATCTATTGGATCCACGAAAATTTTATCTTCCCACAACTTTTGTCGATAGCTTCCAAAAATACTTGTAAACCCTAATAGATACCAATAGAATTGTTTTCCAACTTTCAAAAAGTTATTTGAGTGTTTAAAACTCATCATATGCGACTTAATGCGACTACCGATAAACCCCGATAAAACACTCTAAACAACCATCAAAACAACTACAAATGGATTCTTATGACATCGAGAAATATACCACGACTATGAATAAGATGCAACACTACTAATGCATCACCACAACAACGAATCATAGTCCCCGACTATGACATGCATCATGCAACGACGAGTGGCATACAATGACTATCAATGTAACAAACAACGACTACGAATGCAACGACGAGAATAAATAATATCATTAAGGGAAATTAATAACATTATTTATTTGCAAAAATTTATATGAATTTCCGGGACATTACAATAGATGTACATATGGACTCTACAGAGGATCAGGAATATAGCAAGGGATAGAGGAGTATTGGAGTCGGTGATCATTTTTCGTGCATATGATGAGCTTACTTCGAGCTACAGGGTACCGTCGCATGATTATATTATTATATCTTTTAAGATAGATGTACTTGTATTATATTTTGGGCTGCAGATGATGTATTTATGATTATATTATTGTTTCATATTTGTGGACATGCTGGATGTATATGTAGTAGTAGTATCACATATGTTATTTTTCAGGATTAGTATATTCTACACAAATGTAGACTAGTTATGTATTACTTAAGTGGAGATGCTACCTGATTTCCAGGAGATGTTTATATTATGATGGGCTTTTCTTATGTGTGGTTACTGGTTGTTTAGTTTCTTTGCATATTTATTATGATATTGGGTTGTAGTGCTTAGTGTAGTAGCATCGTCGGATCAACTTAGTAAATGCACAATAATTTTTGAAAAAAACAAAATTCCCCAAAATTTTGCGAAAAGTATTTTAATTGTGTATTTATTTAGAGCTGATTTGAGGGTGTTATATAAACACCTCGATCCATTGCCTATTATGAAGGTAAGAACCTTGGTATAGTGAAGAAGCCACAATCTGGGATGGTGAACAAAATGATAAATCGGGTAGAACGCTATAGAAAACTCTGAAACGCTCAAAAGTTCTCAAAGAACCGAAAGATAATTGTTCTCACAAATTTTGAGTCAAAATAATATGCTCCCTTTATTCCAATTAGCCATTTGCTTTTATACAATAATAAGGCACGAATTGGCAGTTAAAACTTCCTAAATTCCTGCCTAATTTTGACATAATAAACATAAATAAATTACAACGAAGTAGGAAATATCTCACAAAAAGGAAACTTAAAATCAACACATTTTTTACCTTCAAAAGTGAAGGTCCTTTATTCCTAAAACTGAAAACCAAACTAAATGGAAATATCTTAATTGGCATGCAAGCCTAAAAATAGGAAACAATATCGAGGATTTCTTCCAATTACTCCACTACTTGGATTAAGAAATTTCAGCCTTGAAAATCTCTTCCAACTCCTTCAATAAGCCTCCACGAATTAGCTTGAGACCAAATTGCTTGAATAAACCCTTTAAGCTATTTTTTGAACTTCTTTGTACAAGCTCTTGTAATTGGGTCAAATGATACTCGAACTGAATCCATCCTAGTATGTGCACCTATGTTCTCCTTGTTATCATCATTGGGGGTAAGGGCAAATCAATACAATTAATTAGACATGAAAGAATTGGATTACGGTATCGATCCCAAGCCTAACCAAGAGTAGTATCTTCCTTTGGGCGAGTTGTTGATCCAATAACAAAACCAAGTTTGTTCATTGTATTAAGGCACATCACATCCATCTATACCAAGTGTGATAATTATTTCCATTAAAAGTTGGGGAGAAAATAATCAAATTCGGATGATCAATGAGATGTAGATAATAGGGAGAACTAGAGTTAGAAAGTGGGGAAGATATAATAGCAGCCATAGTAAAGGAATCAATGGTGGAAGGGATAACAAAAGCAGTCTTGGAAGAGTCTGTAGCCATAAGTTATAACAATCAGGGAAGAAAAAACAAAAAAAAGGAGGAAACAAGAGGGTTGGCCAACCAGCAATAGGAAATCGGCGACTAAGTGGGCGGCGATAAGAAGGGTACGTAATATATATATATTTTTTGTCAGAGATTGACAACTCTAATATCATGCCAAGAATGATAAGCCAAAGTAATAATCTTTATTGGATATTATGAGAGTTTACAACATGTTTATATAAGTTATATGAGAACTATAAGGTAAATACAATATTACAATAATAATACATAAGGTAGTATAAGTTAACATAAAGACAATACAATTCAAAATCACCTTGTGAATAGGCATGTGATATCAATCTCAAATAGATATAAGAGCAAAACCATAAAATAAAAATAATAAGAAATACCTAAACAAGAATCTTAATACTCAATGGAGAATCCCTAAACAATGGTCAATCCCTTAATCCCCAAATATCTATAATTGATTCCAAAAATAAAACTTTATCTCCACAAGTTCTTGCTCTAAAAATTCCCAAAATATTCTTATCTATTTTAGTATAATTGGTTTTTCAAAACATTTATATTTTGGGTAAAATATAAGTTCATAGGTGAACAACCTTTCACCTAAAGCAACACAATTTATATAACCATAAAATTGTCGCCGCTACGAGCAGAAACCAAACAGGAAACCTATTTCTTTTAAGTTTCCTAAAATTACACCAATGGTCATTAAGTTTTTCTGTAGCCATCAAATAAGGACCCAAATTCCAAGTTTGCACAAGAAAGTTTCTTTTACTTTCAAACAAGGATACCATTATCTGAAATTGGACACACAAGTCCTCCTACTTGAATGCACACCCAATAAATCTCTCCTACCGATAAGTAGGAGAGACGTGCCAAACATGACACTAACAAAACCGTTAGTCTTTTATCTAGAAATCTAATAACTTCCAATGCAATTTATCTTTTATCCTCGAACTCCAACAACTCGCAAAGTGAACTTGCAACACTTATCAACCTTTCCGTAAGACAACGATATTTTCAAGCCTCTAGCAAATAAAGAACAAGTAATATCCTTACAAAGCAATCTCTTTTGAATCACAATCTTCACTCATTCTATCAAAGCAACACTCTGTCTAATAGCCAATAAAGAATAAAAAAGCAAACACAAATCATTCAAACCACAAATAATGATTTCCGCAGGCTCGTCAAATAATCTCAGAACAACCCATTCAATTTTTTAATGATCCTTGAGGAATCACACCCGATGACTAGCACCACCAACATGTAATCCTACATCCACTGCCAAATTTAAGTAAATGGAGCCTAGTAAACTTGCAACCTCCATAGATCCAAACAAAACCTTCCTTGCCACGATACTAAGGCTATGAGTAACCTTAAAATGGCCACTTCTAACTACAAAATTGCCCATCCATACTACAAAAAAATTAGTGTTTTGAGAGCCATAAGTAACCACAATCAAACCCTTTATGAGTTTCTAACTCTTCTCCAAGAACATATTGCAATAGACATCATTGGCTAACCTACCTACGGAAAGAATGTTGAAACCAATGTCTAGAACATGCTTCACATTCCTCAAGACTAACTTAATGCTATTGTTAGTTCACAAATCAACATCCACCATACCTACAATCGTGGATATGCTATCATTGCCTATAGAAATATTACCCAAATCACAAGGGCTATAAGAAAAAAATATCTCACGATATGGAGGAGCATGAATAAATACACCGCTGTCTATTGCCCAACACGAATCATCGCATTATCTTTCCTATCATCACAAACAACCAAGAAGTCATCATTAACAATCCATGCATAATTGCTCTTCATGTTGCCAACATTCTCCTTCTGTTTAAGCTTCTAACAATTCGATTTTAGGTGCCCCTTTTGTGACAAAAATGACACTCAATATTAGCCCGATGACTTGAAGCACCCCTCAAATAACTTCTGCCTCCTGAATGTCGATTCTGACTTCTCCCACTAGATTCTGCAAAATGAGCATCCGATACAAGAAGATGAGCCATAGTATTCTTTCTTATCTCCTCTCCCATCAAGAGCTCTACATTATTGTGATGGTGATCTTTCCTTCAGGTGCAGAATTAGACAACATAGTCCTTAAAGTCTTTATAATATCCACAAAAATCACAGTGCTTGTAATTCATTGTCGAGCTTCACCCCTATAATACTATATTGCATGATCAAACCTTGGAGATCACCTAAGTGCTCAACCATAGCCTTACCCTCTTCATATTGCGAATACATCACCTAGCCAATAACATACATCTTATTATTGCCAGTCTTCTTCGCATACAAATTCTCTATTTTTTTCCGAAGTGTCTTCGTATCAGTCTCATCCACCACATTTTTCATAACATTATTATTAACCCATTGGCGAATAAACTTACAAACCATTTTATGAAGAACTTTCCACTTCTACTCGGATTTTCCTTCAGGCTTCTCTTTCGATAATACCGACAAGTACAAATCTTTCGTGTAGATAATGTTACAGGCTTAATTTCTTAAGCCTACCTATATAGCACATAGCTTGCTTAACTTAGCTTTGGGGGGCTAAGTCAGTCTTAACTTACTCGACTCTTAACTAAGAAGCGGAAGCTAAATACACACAAGAATATATATGAAAGTTACAGAAAAGTGGGGTGTAGAGAACTCTTTCTCTTATTATCACTCAAATGGTGGATGATTACAAATAAGATAGGTCTTCCCCTTTGTACAAAAATCCTATGAATATTCTATACATATTTGTACCATTCTACAACATTCCATAATGTTCTATTATGCTTCTACATTGTTATAGTCCCTACTAGAATGGTCTACACTACACTAGTATTTGTAAGATCTTGCCAATATGTTCTGGAACCTTCTGGAATATTCCGGAATACCCCGGAGCCCTCTAAAACCCTTTATAAAACTCTAGAATCCTTGAACCTCTTATGTTTTTGCCATGATGCCACCAGGTATCACGCCACAATGGCATACTCTCGACATTCGTATGGTGCACCGTAGCAACGAAATGTCAGGCTGTGAAAATAGGGTCTTCCATCTTATCCGTCTAAATATGATAATTGGAACAATCTAAACACATCATACTAGTCGTATTGATATCATTCATCTTGCTAATAAAAAAAAAACTGAAAGCCAAGCTCTATACTACTTATTGGTATCAAACACAAACAAGAGTCATATTCCAGCTTTGACACCACTTGTTGGGAATAGCGAACAAGCGTTGATGCCAGTTCCCAAACCTTAATTGAAGCAAATACAAAATATGGTCCCAATGTAAGAATATGATAATCAGCAACATGCACAAAATAAATAACGATATGTAAAAGATATTGAAATTTAACGTGAGAAAAATATCTCCAAATCGAGAGTAAAAAATACACGGGACTACATGCCAAATCAATCCACTAACCAATAGAAAGAATACAATTTAAAATCAGTTCGTGTATAGGCGAACGATAACAATTTTAAATAGATATAAGAGTAAAAACACAAAAATAAAATATTTAGAAGTAACAAGATAAGAATCTTGATGCTCTGGATAACTCAAAACAACATAAAATCCCACTATTATCAAGGATATTTACAATAGATTCCCAAAACAAAGATTTATTTGCATGAGCTCTTATTCTGAAAATTTCTAAAATATTGTCCTTTATTTAAGTATAATTAATTTATCAAAATATTTATATTTGAATATAAAATATACGCTTAAAGGTGAACAACTTTCAAAGCAGAACAAGTTAAATAACCACAAAGTTGCTGCGCCGAAAGCAGAAACCAAATAGGAAACCTATTTCTTTTAAGTTTTCTGAAATTACACCAATGGTACTTGATTGTTTCTGTAGCCATCAAATAAGGACATATATTTCAAGTTCGCACAAGAATTTTATTTTTTACTTTCAAACAAGGATATCAATGTTCGAAATTGGACACATAAGTCCTCCTACTTGAAGGTACACCCAACAGACGCACATAAGAGAACTGAATAATATATGAAAAACCTACAGCAACTTAGTGGGTGAGTGATGGCCATGAAAAGCTAGAATCCGCAGAGCGAAACATGGGCAATGCAAGTGTTATGAAGGGTTAGACAATAGATCACAAAAGTGAGCATTTGTTTCATGGATCGGGCTATTTTGCTAACATGTTTACGAGAAGAAAATGTCTCAATCCCTGATACTTTAAAATTGAATCACACCCCATCCCTTCTAGCTATAAGTAGTCCGAATCGTAGCCAGGACTACGAATAGGAATAGGAGAATAAATAAATTTAACAATTCAGTAACACAAATCATGCGAAACAAGAAAAGGCTCAAGAATTTTATACCCTAAATATTGTTTATGATATGAGGACTAGAGGCAGTGCGCACCTGAGGTTTGGACACTAAACCAAACAGAAACGATCAAGGTCAAGTTCATTATATGCAAAAGAACAATTCGGCTAATATAGAATTAGTTCTCTCTTGAACCATGAAGCTCGGGTTGGCTCTAGAATTGTGGTCGTAAATAACTTCTTTACAGAACTAAAACAAAATATAAAAAGGGGAGATGGAATTGCTGGAATCCGATATCTTAGTCGTGCATAGGCTGATTAACTCTGCTCGACTACAATACATCGCTCCTTATTCATGACTAGCGTAGTAGCGTTAACTGAATATTTTACTAATTG
Organism: Embelia ribes; assembly: GCA_001753735.1. Taxonomy (NCBI): domain Eukaryota; kingdom Viridiplantae; phylum Streptophyta; class Magnoliopsida; order Ericales; family Primulaceae; genus Embelia; species Embelia ribes. The sequence goes on along the minus strand of MKEJ01098040.1, from coordinate 6,157 downwards.
TAAGCAATATAATTTAATTATTGTACTTAATTCTTCAAACAAAATAGTGAAGCACATAAACGAACAAAAGAAGCAACAAGCAAGGAATATAACCAAATAGAGAAACACTCTCAAACACAAATTAATCATTCAACAAAAACCTTCCACATAGCCACCTTTCTTTTGTCCAGAGAGGAGACCTCAAACATGGTACATGCACTTAATCAGAATCTTTTTATTATTAATTTTTTTTATTTTTTTTACAATAACAACAGACTACTGACAAAAGAAAGCAGTTTTAACAAACAGTTCAACCCGATTTTACACAACTTGCTAAGGAAAATCTTCAACACACTAATCTCTTGTTGCCTGTCTTGTCACGAAAAAATGATGCATACACTCGAACCATGAACGATGCATAAATGATACAAAGAAAAACTTTCACTGAAACGAGTTCATTTGATAGGCTGGGGGAAGATCTCTTTTCCGGGAACTTCTTATCCTCAACAAAACTTCTAATACAATAGTTGCAATTAAAACCGAACTAAGAAGAAGCCCATAACAGACCTTCCATTCAATACCTGCATAGGCGATTTTGATCCCGAGTAGTATGTTTATGTTCCCAAATAAAAGTGCCATTCGTCCTAACCAATGGTGGTACCAATTCCAGTACTTTCGGATCTTGTTGTCCTTATTGGGTCGTGCAAAAAAGGCCAAGATCTGGATTCCAGGAAGAGTAAACATCAAATCTTTTATGCATTTTAGCAACATATGGACAATGGCACAAAGAAGGAAAAAGTTCCACAAAAAGAAAAACACATATGCCCGTTGTACTTGTGATCAACGTATGTAATAACAAAAGTAGATCACTGAACCGCTAAAATTCTATTACTACCCAAAAGCAAGTTCATAGTAACAAAACTGCCACTTTTACCGTTGTGCTTCAAAACATAAGAATATAGGAATGAAAATTACATTTGCATCCTTAAAAGAAACTTTACTCCAAAACTATATGGATCCCTTTCCACAAAAGAAACATTGTTGTTACATTTCTAGCATAAAAATTACCGAATGCCTAAAACAAGACATGAAACTCGATCATTTGTATAACAGTAAAGTAAAATTTTTAGGTTTTTTATAGGGCAAAGTGAAACACAATCCATTAGTTTGGGGCTTAAGTGGGAAGCTCATTGTAGGCTGTTAGGTACAGCTACAGGGATAGTTTGACAAAGAAAAATTATAATTTCCCATAAAAAGATGCAAATCGTAGACAATCCATATGGTTAAAATAAAGTGTCCACAAGGAGGTCTGTCAGCATAGCCCTACCTAACCGCCAAAGCACCCAAACCTGGGCGACTACAAGGGGTCTATCACTACGATAACTGTTATTACTCAGTTTCGTGGAATCAGTACTCTTTCTTCTAGATACCAACAATAGCTAATGCAGGGAGCATTAGAAGCATAACAACTAACTTCTAATCCAACAGTATACAAAATTGTTGCGGGTTAACCACTTCTCCTTTGAAGTTAAGCATATGAATAACACAATAATGATTAGTCATCAGATCAGGGACAAACCTGAAGAACACTTAATACAAGAATAAATATACCGATGCCTCTGTGAGTGGGAAAATGGGCATGTATTTGGTTATAGAGAGACAGACCAAGTACAACACCAGCCAGACCGAGTAAAAATCCTACAAATTGAATGCCCACATGAAGATAGTACCATAAAGGTTCGTGATGCTTAAAGTATCTTGCTGAAATAGCCCCACAAGGAAGAAACAGACCCCAGGCAAGGACCCCTAATGTCCCATGGTTCCTCTTCAAGGGACCGATATTATCAGGTGCAGCAGAAATAGAATCTGAAAAGAAAACTATCTGAGTGGATAGAACATTCAACTTATTTTGAAATTACATATAATCAGGAAAAATAATATTATTGTTTTCCGTAAGGAAGAAAACATCTATTTGTTTACTGTTTCTCAACAGTTCAGTTATAAACGAAAAGTGATATCGAACAAGCCCTGGTCACCAGCAATTCTCTCGTATACCAATCAAATTTTAAATTTGTGCCAGGGAATTAAGAACGTAAGGGCAGGGAAGCCCTTTGGACAAGGGCGGTACCTAAATCAGATATTGAGATATGCGATCAGTCTAGTCATTAACCTGCAGTAGCACAATTCTACATAATGATTTATCCTTTGACTTTGTAATATTTTGTTCTACAACATTGGTTATCCACAAGAACACAGATGCAGAATTCTTCTTAAACTCAATCATTCTCATAGCCGATTGAATTTTTTTGCAAAACTGTGACTCTTTTCTTACAAAAACCAAAACGAAAATTTGCTTAAAAGAGAAGTACCTGAAGAGCCTGAAGAGAAGTCCAATAACATCGATGTTTTATCATCGTGTGCATATAGATGATGGTGCTTTGTAGGATACCTGGTCCCAAAAGCTAATAAAATTGGTTGTCGTCCAAGCTGAGAACCGAATTTCAGCTGAAACGCTATGTATAATGTCGCCCCACGTCGCGAGATAAATGGTGGAACACTAGTGAGTGGCAAATCACCTTTATTTGGTACAACATCTGATTGCTCAAACCCCTTCAAATAATACTGCTTGATATTTGCTTGCCCCTCTCTACTAATCCATCCCACTATGGCACTAGAGTTGAGCATCATCCCATTCTTTGAGAAGGCTATTCCTACCCATCCAGTGGTGTATATAGCCGATAATACAATTGTCACAACATGGTCTTTAGTTTGTGAATACTGCAATTATCAGCATAAACGCCAAGGTAAATCTACAAGTTTTACGATTATCAAGGGTTATTTTGCTAATTATCATTTGGGGTGTTTTGTAATCCTCGGGGGAGGCTGTATGGTAAGTTCCGTCACTTCTATATGATGGGCCCTAATATAACTAACATAGTATAATACCTGTTAAGAAAATGCTATATGCACATCCTTTTATATGTAAATAATGATGTGACAGTGGCAATTCTACAACTTCAGTGTATTCTTCTGCTTGAGTCTACAAAAGCTTGCCAGCTAAAAGTGAACTAGATTATGTATATACTTCCCCCGTCTGAAAATGTTGAACTTTACCAAAAACTCAACTTATTATCATTTAATGAGTTCTAAGTTATCAGATTTCCGCCCAAATAAATGTGGTTAATGGTGTTGAAATTACAAATACAGTAAATGGGGGTGCTTGGAAGGCCCCTTGGTGTACTCCAGAGTGATATCTATACACACCAGTTGACAAGGACAGAACTACTAAGGGCCGGGGGAGCCATTCAAAAAGTGCCAGAAGTACATGAAAAATAACTGAAAATTTTGTATTCCATCAAATTTGGCCTCCCCAAGAAATAAAATACATGTCTAGCCTAGTGCTAAGTCCCTTCCATTTTGACATGGAAGGAAGTTTGGCTACTTATGCTAGATGTATCTATAGTTTCTATAAATACTATATTTAGTCCTTATGGTTTCAGTTCTGGCAATAGTCTTTAAATTTTGAAAACACACTCGGTCATTACCATTTGTATAGAGCCCCAAAAGTATCAAAAAAATTATAAAATTCACTATTTCTCTCGTAGAACTTGGCCCCTCAAGGCTCAACATTTGGATCCACCCCTACTAGTCAACATAACCGCTTTTGATTGCTTCTTTTAAGCAAAAAGCTAATTTTTTATCTCTTAAGATAAAAAGCTGGATGAAACCATCTTAAAGTTTACAAACGAATAATCTTAGTTTAAAAGAAGTGGGCTATATGTGGTAAAATTTTAAGCAAAAACAACCGAGCTTGAATTTAAAAGATGCAATCAAATAAGCCCTTAATCTATAGAATTTGTGAAATACAACTAAGGACTCGTTTGATTGTAGCTTATAAGCTCCAGTTTCAAAGCCTTTTTTAGCGTTTGGTTGTCCAACTTAAAAAAGCTGAGTTGATTTGTTGTTTTGTCCTAAATAAGCTGAAATTTTTAAACTGAACGCATCCAACTTTTTTCTCAATCAGAAATAACTAGCTTTTTTGTTTGAGGGATCCTTGAGCATATGCATGCTCTTGAGAAACTCATTTGCCACAATTCCACTGTGATTTTCATTTGTTTTGGAAAATATTTATGTGGAATAAAAAATAATGGCACTTACATAAGAGTATCTTTTCTCGACCCCTAAATTTTAATCTCTGTCCCTCTTTTAAAATAGAAACTTGGCATAGATAATACAAACACCAAACTGCTAAGCTTAAAATAGAACTGGGGACAAACAATTGTCTATAGTTCAATGAAAAACAGTAGCAAACCTCTTATTTTGGGGATTGAATAGTGGTTAGATTTACTAGTAGGAGGATCCAAGATTTGCGGCTAGGGGGTCGAGTCCATTTGGTCTATACAGGGGCGAGTTTTTTCTGCTTTCATGGGGACGGGTAGTGGCCATGATCTAAAAATTTCAAATTTTACGCATAAATCCAATAGAANNTGCCAATGGGAGGAGGGTTTTATTGGGTTTAATCCTTCATATCTAGGTTATAATTACTTAGGGGCACCGGTGGGACAACCCTAATCCTGTGCGCATTTTTTTTGTTTTTGAACTTCACCTTTTATGCTTGTTATATTTTCCCATCAGTTGATGAATAGCGATTTGGAAATGATAGGCAATGATTTACCTGATTGTGTGGCGGATGGCATTTTCTTTTCTCATGAGTGAAAATTGGAAACTGATTCATGTTCCGCAATCATGCACAGAGAGTATACAGATTCTTATGTGGTAGCATCACACGCTAGATGTTACCACTTAAGAGTTCATACACTTTCTGTACATGAACGTAGGTATGTATATCATTACTAGTCAATAAATGCTTGTCTATTAGATTTTTACGACACGAAAGTAAGCTTGTGCTTCTACTTGTAAGTTCATTTCATGATTTATGTCATGTTATTATCGGAAAGCATAATGTGGAAGCATGCCATGTATACGTAGTGTAGATACACTTATATGTTGTCATTATTGCTTCGACCACAATGCCGACTTCCACAGTAGATGCTTTCCTTTTAGGTACCTTTTCCCTGATTGTCTTTGGAACTGATTAACTTCGCCTATTGGTGGTGTTACTCATTTACTTTGCAATTTTACTTTGCTGTTCGGCAGCTTAAATGTGAAAGCATATAATATGTGCAACATTTGGAAATATCTTTATGCTCTTAAGTTCTTAGGCATGGGGCAAAGGCAAGAATGAAGCCTTCTAGCAAACCTTCCATTGCATCCCTGGTTAGGGAAGTTGGTGAAGTCAAAAACTTTCACGGCACTGATTGGAACCTTAAAATACTAGTATTATGTGTTTTCACCGAATGTACTTTATTAGTCCTACTGGTATAGTATTGTCCAGAACAGTAAAATACAAGCATATTTTTCCAAGATGCCTTTGACATTCACTCTGATTCCGAAATTTAGGAGGAAGAGTGATCTAGCCAAACTGTTTTGCTATTGGTAAGAAACAGGAAGCTATTTCTGTTGCGAAATTGTTCCCACCAAATATATATTAGGCAATGGAAGCCATCTTCCATTGTAAAGGACTTTCAAGGAAACATTAACCTCATCAATATCTTGGTGGATATTATATGTGAAGTCCCACAACTATGTCTTTTGTGTAAAGTTCCCCCAACAATTTCCTTTAAGCAATAGTGGCTTTCGACTTTAGTTACAACTGCGAGCTGTAGCTGTTTTAAATAGGGTGGGTTGCTGAGTGAAGTCAATATTGTAGTGGAAGCATTTTGTTGCTTTTGTTAATTTTGCAATTTTGCTTATTAAAGAGTGAAATGATGCGGAAAGTTTTCGTTCATTTTCTGATGTAGTGTACCATGATGTCTTACATGTGAGCGATGATCAAATGTCAAAGCATATTGGTTTATTTCAGCAGCTAATAAAATTACAGTTCAGCAGATGTTATTTTAATGATAAGAACTATTGATTTGAATCTTGTAGCTTCCCCCCTTTTTCCTTTCTGCATCCAGGCTTAACATCGTTCTTTGAAATTGATACCATTGACATTGTATATGTGTAGTTACCTCTCTCTCTCTCTCTCTCTCTCTCTCTCGCTCTCTCGCTTGTGTTTAATTCTTTTAGATTGATAACTTGACAATCATTAAGGTTCTCTCTCTCTCTCTCACTC
>MKEJ01098029.1:0-12593 GCA_001753735.1 Embelia ribes | reverse complement strand
TGCTTTTCTTATGAAAGAAAGCTCTTTTTCGAGACTTTGCTCGGGATCAGATATAGTCGGAACAGACACAGGTTCTGACCTAATCTCAAGTGAAGAGCTTGCTTCTGAGCTTACCACGTTTATGTCGCCAAAATCGGAAAGGAGAGGAACACCAAGAGAGTAAACACTACCATTGGGAGCAATGAGAAATCTAGAGAAAGAGTGATCTTCGTCGGAATCTGTATCACCATCTCCATCACTCTCCAGTGACCGTTCTTGGACTTCCCTGCGAATGAATTTTTCAAGGCTCTCAATCAACAGCTGCTCAAACGTCTGGTGATTCTCTTTGCGGACATCCTTGTAGCCATACCTGTAGGTATTGAGGAAAATAGAAAGATGAGATGGTTCATAAAAAAAAAGCAGAATGGAGCCATCAGGTACGTAATTACACAAACACATGCTAAAGTATGATGAGGGAGATTATATTGATACTCTATCTAACGTACCCGAGCTATAATAGTTAATCAGCTTCCAAGGGAACACCATGTTTCAATAAATAGTCATACAGCAGCATTTGTTAACTTTCGTGTTAGTTCTGAATTATTTTGACTATTTTATGCTTTACTTTGAAAAAATATATACTTACACTCTCATTAATAGTATTAATCATATCCTTTTGACCAATATGTACTCCGTACACAAATAATATCCATAAATTCTGATATTAAATTAAAAAAACCGTCATTGAATGTAAAAAATGACATACAAGTAGAAAATAAAAATGAATAAGGACATTTAAAAAAAAAAAAGAAATATAATATATTTTTTTAACTAGAAAATGAAAATGAAAATGATCTGCAAAATTCCAAACTTCATATGTGCAAATAATAAGATTATCAAAACATACGTTTCATACATTAATATATATTTCTGGTGTTAAAATTCCATATAACAGTTACGACCAACATTTTTTTTATTTTTTTGGAAATATTTTAAAATGCTTGCAGAAATTTTTCCAAAGAGGAATAATATTGTTCAAGAACTTAGTTTTCATGTTTTATAAATTAATTTCTCTATAAGTTTTTATCCTTTTGTATGAATCTTATAATGATGTATATATAAAAATATTTCTCCTAAAATTTTTGTTTTCTAGTAGTTTTATTAACAATTTTTAAAACTTTAATGTCATATTACATAACTATCTATGGCATATTGATATTAATTACCATAATATAATGACATTAACGCGAAAGGAAAATGTTTTTTCATTATAAGTGCAATATAGTACCGAATGGTGCTCTTTGATGATATATTGAAACCTGGGTACCTAATTGATCAAAATTAAAACGAGTGGGTGCTCACTGATCATAGGGCAAACCTTGGTGGTAGTCTAATAATTACCCTTCACAGAACAAAGATGACATGCCCACCCTTCCACTCAAGAAAAAGTAAAGCAAAAAGCAAGAAAATGCGAAGTTATGTACAGTGAATTAGACCGATCTCCTAAAAATCATAAACTTTTAGGAGAGTTGGTGATCTAACAGCAGTGGTTCCAGGAGGTCCTGTTTAGATTCCCCTAGAGAATGTCAGTTCCCCATTGTTTCCTTGCAGTTATGTTCCATTCATACGTGCAAGTAACCTCTTTTTCCCACTGTGGCCAACTTCAACACAGTTGGTACATAAGGGAGAGTTAGAGAGCAAGGTGTATCGTTGGATCAAGTTCCAAACAGATGAAAACTTTTTAGGTGTACTAATGATATAACAAAACCGTCGAGCAAACCAGGAATCTATAGGAGATTATATCTTGTGTCCAGCAGAAAATGCAGAAACTGACCTGGCAATGCAACGAAACATGTGGTAGCTTTTTGGGCAGACACGTCGAAACAGAAACCTTTCACTTTGAGGCACCACTGGAACAGGAACATACTTTATGCACACAAAAATGATCATTGAATGAACAGCAGGAAGAGTGGTTAGAAAATGTCCAAATATTGCCGGTATACCCTTCACGAGCTCATTGTAAAGCAAGCCAATCCCGGGAGCTCTAATGGTACCAAGATTACTACCCAGCTCCAGCATCAAATCCATTCGCAATTTTTTCTTGACTTCAGTTTCGTACTTAAGCTTGCTGCCATAATTCCAGATGAACATTATAAGAAACATAACTACTGCAAAAACCAATATAATCCAACTGCCATCTCCCACGCTCCATAAAACCGAGGAGAAGAATGCCAATTCTATCCCCAAAAAAATAACAGCGAAAGTCAACACGATAATGATGTTTATCTGCCATATAAGAATCATAACGAGGGTTACTAAGATAGTAGTCATCATCATGACTCCGAGTTCAGCAATGCCTGCAAAGCAAAAACACAATCAGATGAGAGTATAACCACCACCAAATAAAAAAGAGAGAACTGCCTATAAAAGGAAGCTGGCCACGAACTCCCACTATAATTGTCATCAATCTGGCACTTGAGAGCAAAGCTTTGGAAGCAAATTGCTTAAAAGCAAACTATCAATCTTTAAGAGTCACATAACAGGTCTAAGCACGAGTCTAATACAAAAAGTGACCTAGAGGGGCTTAATTTTCCACATTTAATCTATTTTCTCTACAATTTTCGGAGAGGCAAGGTACTGGGGGAGAGCGGAAGAAACACAGCCATTTGTTAAAAAATATGGAGACAGACCCCTTAATCAAGCTAGCAGAAACTTGAGAGACACGGCCATTTTCTTAAAAAATTAATCAAAAAGAGTTCGGTTTAGCTTATTTGTCCACTATATTTCAATTCTATCAATAGAAAACAGGTGTTGTCTAGTAAACCTTAACATACAGTAAGATCAAAAGGAACAACGAAGATATTAAGATGGAAAGAGCAAACAAAGGAAGAGATGTTAAGGCAACATTAAGAAACAACTTCAGTGTCAATCCACATGTTTTCTCAATGTAAAAAGTTTTTGGAGACACCAGGGGGAACCACTTACCATAAAAGACACTCATAGATTAGCATGTTACAACTGCATCATGCCAAATGCATTTCCAGCTCAACAAGTTAGTTTTTCTTCTTTCTTTTCTAATAATGTTTTTGAAATAATATTTCGGAAATGAAGGGAAAAGCCAGTCATATATATATATATATACCATCATCATCATCCAAGCCTTAAATTTTGTGTGTATATATATATATGCATATCATCATCCAACAAATTGTGTACACACAAACACACACACATATATATAATGCATCAAAATATTCTAAAGAAAACCTAAAGCCTCAAGAAGAACGTGTCTTAGCGGGAGTGTGGGAGGGAGAGATACCATATGCATTTCCCATCTCATTAATGCTTGAGATGCAGCAGACGAACACAACTGCAGATGCCAGAAGAAACCAGTTCATGATAGGTATGTAAATTTGACCCATGAATTTCCGAGATGTGTGAATGATTTTAAGGCGAGGGAAACAACCAAGTACTATTGATTGCTTAATACAAGAAAATGTTGCTGTAGTCATGGCCCGACTGGCAATCAATGCGGCAATGTTAGCAATAAAAAATACCGGCCAGAAAGCACCACCTACAGATAGAATATATGACTTATTAGCATATGCACATTTGTCTGACAATTTGTAATAGTGCAGAACTCCACCAAGAAAATGTTCTTTATATGTTTTTCAATAACTGCTAAAGAACCTTCATAAAAACGTACATAAAAGCGGAACATTAAATATCATGTCAGTAGTTATCGAACAAATAACAAGGCCTAAAATATGGAATGTAAATACTTGTCCCTTTAAACTGAAAAGGAGAAAAACAATAGTGAAGCTTACTTGGAACTGAAGAAAAGAAAAGTTGTGCTGTATAATCATAATTGTTCATAAGGTAAGCAGCTTGACCCAGGTACCCCAAAAGAAGGCAAGGCAAGACAAGAAGCACGAAAGTAAGCTGCAGACATCCAACTACTTAATCAGAGACTGCACAACAGCAATGCAGACGGGACAAAAAGTTTTAATAAGTTTATTAGACTACAGTTTACATCAACTGAAATTACTTGTAAAGATGATTCATTATCCACTATCTCACCTGAATTGATCTGACAGAAAAATAGCAAAGATCTGCAAACATTGCCTCCGAACCTGAATTAATATCACACGTCAGAAGTGCAAAAGGAGAAAAATAAGCAATGAATCTCCACTTTGCCATATTCATTTGTGATACCCAAGAAGAATTTGTACAGGTATATAATCATTCCAAAAGAAAACGAGAAATGACATGGCAGCAATTATCAACGGTCACAACTTGTCATTTGAACCATATATATGTTGTGTCAAAAATCTGTAGCTTAAACCAGATAATACTCCAACATGGTACAGGTTCCATGTCTTGATTCTTGGAAGTACAGGATTCTTAGGAGTAAGTTCTTAATTATTTTTCCTTTCTTTGCACTTGGAAAGTATACCCTAACTAGCTAAAATATTTGTAAAAGGGCGAAAAAGAAATCCTAATATAAGATTATTTGGTCAGCAGACATCACTTTATTTAAGAACAATCAATGCTGGGTATTCCTTGATTAAATATTCCTAAACAATACCAACGGAGGTTGGTCCGAGTGGAAGGAGTTCGGACCGCTTAAGTTGTAAGTTGAAATCTCGAGTTCAAGTCTCAATGGATGCAACAACCTTCTTGGGAGAGGTTCCCGCTACAGCGCCCGACCGTACCTCGAAGGATTAGTCCTGGGTCGCAAAAAGGTATGGGGATCCCTTGGGAAACCAAAAAAAAATATTCCTAAACAATATCCATAAGTCATCAAACATGTTTTCAGTAAGGATACCCCTTTCCCAACAAAAAGAGCGAAGGAACATGAGTATTTGAGTCACAAACTTTACAACCAATAAATTCAAATATTTCATTTCTTAAAGGATGCTTATCATATAATACCAGATTAGAGTCAAAATATGGCAGCTGACAAGGTATAAACTAGCTGTATCGAAATCTGTATCTTAAATCAGATGCATACCCTGCTAAAATTCAAGGCACAGAAAAAGAGGAGAAAAGAGAACAGAGCAATAACGAATGATAGTAAGAAATAAAAAATAATAATAATAATAATTAATTAAGAATATGAACAGTGTATCGTTTACATTGGATGAAAGTAGAAACGGAAGCTACCAAGTATATATATATATATATATATAGAGAGAGAGAGAGAGAGAGAGAGAGAAATGAGTGATTCTTAAATCCCAATCCAGATCCAAATTCGAGAACGTAGGCTTAGCTTGCACGAAATCTGCAATTATTCAGGTAGGGTTCTTTGTTTGTCAGAATTTGAATTTAATTTCTGTTGAATTCTCTCAATTAATTAAACTTGTTTAAATTCGAAGTTAGTTGTACTGAATTGTGGTCGCTATCTGCTGCTGGCATTAAGTTAATTATGCTATTAGTCTCTGAGTTAATTGAAGGATGAAAAGAGATCAAAATTTGAGCTTTAATGTGGGAGCTTTGGGCACCGATATGTGTGTGTGTGTGTATATATGTTACAGTATGTCTTTAACTAGGGAGATCGCAATTACTTTATTAAAATTCATTTCCCACCAAAACTATAAAACCGTAGTTATGATTAGGGGAACACATACTTCTACATTTTGCATTCTATGATGTATGATTAATTTAACAACATTAGGAAATTTTATAGAAAAACTGGTGTGTGCAATGTCTAAAATATTGATTTATGAAAGAAAAAAGGCTTTATAGAAAGTCGGATTTAGAAATTAAATGAGAAAGACAATGCACATTTTGTGATCTTCTTACAAATCTCGTCCACTCATTTCTGACCAAGTGGCATGGTCTTTAGAACAAGAGGTACCTCACATGGTAGAGTTTGTGGAAACATTATTCCACGGTGATTTGTGTTGACTAGGATTGACTTCCCTACTCAGTCAACTGATTAAATTAAAAAAAGGGGGGAAAAAGCACAAAACACAGTTGTAATTGGTGCCATGAAAACCCTAACAGGTAGAAGTTCTGAAAATGATGAAAGTAATGATCTTGGTCCAACCCTCGAGAAATCTTCTAATAGCTAAAGTGGCATTTATATGAACGAGACATGGAAATGTATGGGTCGATAGTCTTAGTTGTTGTATGTGATCTGCTATTTTGTGTCTGAAAAAAGAAATTTAATCTTAGACTCAAAGAATATTTTCCTTTCTTGTGTCCCTTCTCATAATTACTGTTCCTGTTTCTAGCTGCTTGAATCATATAGTCTAGTAAACTCCAGATGACTATTACTATTGCAGGACCTCTGAGAAAGCAGTATGGGAGCGGTAAATGGCAACTGGTGTTTGGATTTAAGTTTTGATCAATGGGTAACATTACCTATAGCTGGTCAACGGCCATCGGCTCGCTACAAGGTTTAATTCTACAGAGAAACACTTGTTTCCATTTCATGTTGTTGCACCATTCAGCCCTTCCCTTTCACTTCCCCTTATAAATTAGACTAAAATATGAGAAGTAATTGCTACTATTCCATTTTGTTGCAATCATCTTGATTCTTGTTTGGTTGCGAAGATACAACATATCACTGTTGTTTGTCTCTATCAGTGCTTGCTTATTGCATTTTTGTTTACAAATGTAGCATGCAGCGGCTATTCTTGGTGAAAAGTTATACATTTCCGGTGGAAGTCGAAATGGTCGGTACCTGTCTGATGTTCAGGTACGGAATCTGATCATAACCATTTCCGTATCAAACCCTTCTCGCCCTCTTGTGTTGATTGATTCTAATCTACAGGTTCTTGATCTTAAAGCTTTGGCATGGTCTACTTTGAAACTAAACACTGAGCCAAATGTAGATAAAGTTAAAGATGGTATTTGTCAAGAATCCCTTCCAGTTACTTCAGGGCACAGCATGGTAACACTAACATATTAAGGCAACACCTTTTCTCGTTTCCCTTTTTTGTCCAATTAACTTGATCATCTTTTTGTGATTATGAAGTTCTTATGCTTCTTTGTGGCTAATCACCTGGTTGATTTGCTTTTTCATATATTTGACAGTTTACTTGGGGAAACAAACTACTCCTTATTGGTGGGCATTCGAAGAATGTTTCTGATACAGTGACAGGTACTTTCAAAGGCATCCCTTCAACTTTTTAGTGTTAAGATCTGTTTCACCTTCCTGGAATCTTATGCATTGTTTCCCGACTTCATATAGTGTACTTCGTTGATGTGGAATCTCATAAATGGGGTGTTGTTGAGACATTTGGAAAACCCCCGGTAAGACAACCCATTGACCGCTAATCTATTATTTGCATTTGTTTCATTTCTGACTAGTGTATTATTCTGGGCTTGAATTTACTCATCTGTTTTGTTGGTATCTTCTGGTTGGGGTACTTTAGGTAGCTCGTGGTGGGCAGTCTGCTACACTTATTGGTTCAAAATTGATCATGTTCGGTGGAGAAGACAGGAATAGGCGACTGCTGAATGACATCCATGTTCTTAATTTGGATACTATGACATGGGATGTTTTGGAGACGACGTATGTTCATATGCCATTTTTGTAGTAGTTAATATAGTTTTGTTGTAGAGTTCTAATTCATCTTTTTGTGTGTTTTCATAGGCAGACACTTCCTTCTCCCAGATTTGACCACACAGCAGCAGCGCAAGGAGATCGTTACCTTCTTATTTTTGGAGGCTGTTCTCATTCCATATTTTTCAATGATCTTCATGTCCTAGACCTGCAGACTGTAAGTTTTTTTTGTTTTTTTTTTCAAGTATCATTTTGTTCTTGATCACTAGAAATTTTGGGCTGTTACTGGTTGTAAATGATTGAGAAATGCTGATAGCAATTTCACATTTAAATGGTTTCTGCCTGCATCTTCTATAAAAATGAGTAGTCTAACAGCCTTATGATGATCAATTTTTATAGTTAGTGATTCTTGTGCAGATGTGTCTGGGGTTATCTCTGGTTGGCGTCGGTTATCTTGCTCATGTTTTCTTATACAGATCACGAGTTAGAATTGCTAATTTCCATCTCCATCTAGAAGTTAACTGTGTCTGGGAATATTATGCTTTGGAATTTATAGTCTTACATCTACCTTGAGCCAATATCTTGAGTTGAAATTTGTGAATGTTACATCGACTGATTGCATACACTTCTTGTTTTAGCTTTGACAATTATTCAAATTCTGCAGATGGAGTGGTCTCAACCACAATTGCAAGGTGATACTGTGGCCCCCAGAGCTGGTCATGCTGGTGTTACTGTTGATGAGAATTGGTATATAGTTGGTGGAGGTGATAATAGAAGTGGTACGCATAATTTTCTGCTTTTATCTCCATGGAATTTTGATGGATTGTTTTTTTTTCCCCTTGGCTGCTTAATATATGTGTTGTAAATACTGTGTCCTATAGGTGCCTCAGAAACTCTTGTACTAAATATGTTGAAGCTGGTTATATCCGTGGTAACAAGCGTACAGGGAAGAGACCCACTTGCCAGTGAGGTACCAAGCACTTGTACTTCTAATGAACATTTATTTTTGCTATGAGATAGATATGTGATTGTTTCACTTTGGGACAGGGACTCAGTGTTTCTTCAGCGTTACTAGATGGAGAGAAGATTTTGGTTGCATTTGGTGGCTACAATGGGAAATATAACAATGAGGTATCTCTCCACCTACAACTCATTCCTCCCATTTTTGGTACTAGATGCACGTAATCATGTTAAACGTCTATAGTTCCATTGTCTGTCCATTTTCAGACTAAGGTTGTGTAGAGATCACCTTTTCTATTCTTAGGAATCTCTCCAACCATACATAATATGGGTCTATGTATGTGCATATTCTCAAGCTGTGCTTCTCTTATGCGTTTTTGTTTTTTCATCCCTTCTTTTTGTTTTTCAAAAATCAATTGCCATTTCCTTTGTGTTTTCATTATATTTGTAAAATTTCCTCAAACTGTAGGTATATGTCATGAGACCAAAACCTAGGGATTCTCCACATCCCAAAATTTATCAGTCTCCAGCTGCCGCAGCTGCCGCTGCCTCTGTTACGGCTGCATATGCCCTCGCCAAATCTGGTGTGTTAGATTTTCCGAAAATAGGGGATACTAACATCAAGGTAATCCAAGGGAATGGTTCTCAACGTGACCTTTCTATGGACATTAATGCAATTAAAGAAGAAAAGAATGCTTTGGAAGCCGCCCTTGAAGAAGTAAAAACAGCAAATTCTAGTCTCAAGGGAAAGATTGAAGACAATGCTAGTACCTATGCTGATCTATCGAAGGTAATCTGTCAATTGAATGGTAACATTTATGCTTTCCATCAACTTTACCGCGATTGAATCACTGTGTTTCACATGTTCCCTAGGAATTGCAATCAGTCCAAGGTCAACTAGCTGCTGAGAGATCAAGATGTGCGAAATTAGAGGTGATTCTTTATTTCTCTTATAGAAAGGAGTGTAATATTTATTTTATGGTTTTCCAAAACCGATTGGCGGATGGATTATGCATTTAAAAAAATTATTTGGGTCTTCAGGCACAGATTGCAGAGCTACAGAAAATATTGGGATCGCTTCCTTCCATTGAAGAAGAGGTACAACGTCTAAGGAAGCAAAAAACTGAATTTGAACGTGATATGGAACTTGCTTCATCTGTTCAGAGGCAAAGTTCTGGTGGCGTTTGGAAGTGGATTGCTGGGTAACTAGGTTTCGTGTATGTCACGTAAATTATGAGGTTAGTGACTCATCTCAATTGGGTTCAAGGCAAAAGCAAAAATGTTTCACGCTCTTGTTTAAGCTCAAGTAGTGTTTGTAGCATAACCTCCAGAGCTCGAGTGCTGCGCTATTGGCCACGGGCACAAGGGAGTTCGCATCTTAAGATTTAACGTTGGACCTTAGCAAAGTTGTATTAGTCATGTTCATTATAAAACTTTTTAGTACATGTTTCTGTTAATTCTTTCCTGTTTTGCATTTCTCCGTTTGAGCTAGTGTTTTTATAAAACTATACCTCCTTTTTGTGACCATGTATCAAAATTTGTGAATGCCTAAAAAATCTTCATTCTTATATTGATGCTTGAGCTGGTATGACACATTTCGTATTTTAGTTTTCTGTTGTCTCTTAATAACCCGGAAATAGATAAGGTCATAAGAACCTTGTCTTTGGGTGTCGTATTTTAGTTTTCTGTTGTCTCTTAATAACCCGGAAATAGATAAGATCATAAGAACCTTGTCTTTGGGTTTCTTTTTGAAATTGTAGCTGTTTGTGCAATTATAGACAGTAAATAGCCATAATATTAAACAAGATGCTATTTTTTGTTTTTCTTTCTCCTGTGCATGAAAGTTTATTGGAAATTGACCAATACTAGTTAGCTCTCTGATATATTCTTCTTTTGAGTTGCAAGTACATCTTCCATGTGATGAAGAACTGAGTCTGGTGGAAAATATTTCTGTTTCCCTGTTATCGGGAGATGCGATAGAAATTGAAGGTCATGTTTTCCGGAGAAAAATCATACTAATATGTTCAAGTTCGATTTGAATTTACATACTAACAACGGCTATGATCTGAAATCTTTACCCCAATTCATGTGTATATGGCTTTGAACTCATCATTCTCCTGTGATACATACGGTGGAACGTCTTCTGACTTGCATTGTGGTTGCTCAAAAGCTTTTCTTTGAATTCACAACAGTGTTTTGTTTCTTAGCCTCGTAAGCATAATGTAAATTTATGAAGAAATATGTAAAAAGTACAGAAATTGGATACATTGAAGCTTGGATATGGCTTCGATCACAAGTGTTGTCTAGGATAATGGGAATTTATCCAACTCCATTCATTTGAATTTATGCCGAAGCATACTTGGAAGAAATTGATGTAAGCATTGTCCCAACTCGGCATATTTTATGGCATGGTAATTTCCTCTCAAAAATATTATCGGTGTAATCGTCAATTTCCAACAAGTCTGATGATACAACTTTTTTTTTTTTTATCACTGATCTAGTTGGAGTAAAGAGCCACCAAGCAAACCATTTTGTCAATTGTAGATACACAGCAGAGACACTTTTGTTCATCCATTCATTAATTTATTCCCGCACAGAGGCGAACAGCTTGAAATTGATGAAGTGTATAGAGAATTTATACATATAAATGTCAGAAAGGAAAGCATTGACACAGAGAAAAAAAAAAAATCAATATAAATTTAAATTATCACTCTCCAAATACTTGTACACTTATATGTAAGAAATTCCTACATATTTGTGTCATCACACCTACCTAGTACAAACTTGTCCGTAAAAAATCTCAATCCATATTGTAATGTCGTCACACCTACCGAAAATGTAAACACTCAGAAAACTATTTTCTAAATACTTAACGCATGTTGAGCCTTTACCAGGCGCAGGAATCACTTGTGCAATCCATTACCCATGGCAAAGCTACCGTATTATGAACCATTCCTCTTGTTATTATTCAAATAACTTCACCTGCACAAAAGATTTCAGCTTACCATAAACAACATACCCCAGACGATCAAGTTCATCAACTATGTCCTTAAGTTAATTCAGGATCAAATATAGATGATTCTGACACAAGAGACTGGGCATAAGGGCCCTATCTACTCTACCCGTAATTACAAAGTTCACATCAAAACTTATATGTTGATAAACGGTATTTTACGAACATAATAGTAATAAGGGTCTATATTCCAGCAATAACCGCTCTGCTAAATATAAAAACCAGTATCCGCTAAATACCCATGGAACTCATGGCTGATAAAATTCCCTCCCTACGACGAGACATTGCCTGAGCAAAAGCAACTTCCGATTTTGTAAGTCACAGCAAGAATCAGGATCCAAAAGAACATCAGGTATATCACGCCCCGCGACATTGCTGATCTGGCCTTGGTTAGAACATCACCGAGAGATTGCTCGACGCTGAGAGAATCGTCAGCATTGTCATGTGACAAAACGAATGAGAGGACGAAACTGAAGTCGACATTCTTCCCGTGGACCCAACTTGTTTCTGTACCATTCGATCCTGGCTTCTGAATTTGTATCATACCAGCTAATGCCGGAGGACTTGTAACAGAGGCCAGATGAAGGGCTGACTCTTTTGTAGGGAACTCAGAAGCTAATGCCGGAGGAGCAGATATGTCGCCCAGCATGTGACTGGCCTTCTCCATGAACGAATACTGGCCACCTGGCATAAAATACCAACAAGCTAGATTAGCAATTTGTAAGATGCTTGTTTGCTTGCAGTTAACAAGTTGGCTTGAGTACTAGTAAAGCTGGCTTCAGTGTCAAGGTGAAGCTAATACTAGTAAGTTTTAAGCTTTAGAACAGATCATTTGATAGATGGCAAGTAAGCTAGCTTTAGTTGCTATTCAAAAACTTATAAAAAAGCTTATGTATAAGCAAGCTCCAATCCAAGTAAAGGTGACTCCACTGTCAAGATGAAGCCAATCACTCCTTAAGTTAGCTTTTGATCATGAATTTGGATGCATCATTTGATAGGATGAAATGCAAGCTCTCAGTGGAGTTAAAAAATCTTTCAATAGCAAAGGCTAACTTATTCTCTAAGCTCGCCGATCAAACAATATTTTTCTTAAGAGAAAAAAGTACCAAAAGGCAAATTTATAAA
>MKEJ01098021.1:0-11380 GCA_001753735.1 Embelia ribes | reverse complement strand
ATCAATTTATCAACGAAACGTGATTTAGATGATTTTTAACAAATTAGGGTTTGAACACCTGGAGAGGAATTGAAGAAATACTTACACAAATACGACGAGGGCGAAATGATACTTAAGAATCCGCTAATTGTTTCTCTGTTGGCCTTCTTCTCATCTCAGATCGGAAGAGTTTAGGTTGAAGGTATCCTCCCCCCTCTCTCTTTCTCTCTTTCCTCTATGTTAACAAAGCTAATAGAATGTGAGATAGGTTGGAAGAGGAAGAGTTGTAGTATAATCCCTTTCAACATTTGATTTCTTTACAAAATAACCCTCAAGGTCCGTAAATTAAGCAACTTAATGCTAAATAAATATTGGGGTCTTACATTTATGGATTAACAAATCTTGGTGGTTGATTCATATATACCTCCTCTTTTAACGTGCCATGAAGAAAGGCATTATTCATGTCCAATTGGCGAATGGTCCATCCTTTCATGACTGAAATAGAAAGAATAGAACACACAGTAGAAGGTTTGACAATCGGGCTAAATGTATCACTGTAATCAACACCCAGTCTTTGATTGAATTCTTTGGCAACAAGATGGGCTTTGTACTTATTGATTTGTCCGTCGGGTTTATACTTTACCCGAAAAATCCACTTACTTCCAATAACATTGGGTGCCGAGGCACATGGAACCAAGTTCCAAGTCCTATGTTTCATTAAGGCATCAAGTTCATCAGACATGGCATGTCACCATTGAGGATGTTTCAAAGCTTGTATGACACACGTTGGTTCAATACCATCAGGAATGGGATGATTTGACATAAGGTTTAGTTGCTTGGATTTATATATATTGTTCATAGAGCATGTGCTCATTGTACAGGAAGGCGGGTAGTTGAACCTTAGTTTCGGTAGTAATAGGGATTTCAATAGTGGGTGAAAAAATGGTTACAGTGGTTGGTAAGGTTGGTTGAGGAGAAAGTATAGTTAGGGAATGTTGTTAAAAGGGATGATGGGCTACTTGAGAAGGTGGAATCACAACTGATGGTACTGAAGGGACTAAACCATCTACCGGATGAAGTGCTGAAGGGAGTGACGCTCGTTATGATGATGGCAACTTTGTCAAGAACGGGAAAGTGTATTCGTTAATTAAAATATGTCTAGAAATGTAAAGACGGCTTGTTGAAAAATCAAGACAGTTGTACACATTTTGGGAAGTGGAGTAGCCGAGAAAGAGACACGGCACAAAGCATTTGTCAAGTTTATAGTGAGCATATGGGCGAAACCATAGAAAACATAAATACCCAAACACTTGAAGCTTAGTGTAGTTCGGAGATTGACCAAAACGTTTTTCAAAAGGACTTTTATTTTTTAGAATATAGGTGGGTGTCCTATTATTTAAGTAAATCGTAGTTTCAAATGTGTAGTTCCAAAAAGTTAGTGGAAGTAACGATTGGATAAGCAATGTTAAACCAGTTGTAATTATTTGTTGATGCCGGTATTCGGAGGCACCATTTTGCTGAGGTATATAAGGTGCAGTAGTATAGAAGCCAATTCCATTGTCACTAAAAAAAGTTTGCACTTTGATAAATTCAGTGCCATTGTCTGAGTAGAAATTTTTTATTCGTGAATTGAATTATTTTTCTACCACTATTTTGAAATTTTTGGAAATTTCTTCGACTTCAGATTTGATTTTTAAGGGAAATAGCCAAACGTATTCCGTAAAATGATCAATAAAAATGACATAGTATCGATATTTATCATTTGAAGTAATAGGACTAGGTCCCCAAACATCCGAGTATACATAATGTAAAATATGATTACTATATAAAGATGTTGTACTAAATGGTTGTCGTTGAACTTTATTCAAGCAACATGAATTACATAAATCCAAAGTACTACTACTTGACTTTGAAACTGGAAAGGAAAAATACTTAACTACATGAGAAACTATTTTATTAGATGGATGCCCTAAACAGCGATACCAACCATCAATATTCGTGCGTTCACCCACAAATGCAGTAATCACCGGTGTTTTAGAAGCCGCTAATGCCCGAAAAGGATACACACCATTCTCACATGGTCCTTTGAGAAGGACTGCCCCCGTTTCCAAATCCTTCACAACAAAAAAATTTGGATAAAATTCCACAGAAACATGATTAGTTTTGGTAAAATGATGAACATAAATTAAGTTCTTATGTATAGATGGACCACAAAGGGTATTATCAATTTTAAATTGACGAGAATTATAGGATAATAAAGATGAACTAATATGTGTCACTTTCAAACCTGAACAGTCCCCAATGACAACTTCATTAGTACCATCATATTCCAAATGAATGGAGAGATTAGAGAGATCGGATGTAATGTTGTGGGATGCTCCAGTATCAACTACCCAATTAGTGTTGGACGGGTCGCCTTTTGATGAATAATAAGTACTTGGAGTTGAGTTGGGACGTGCTTTCTTCCTGCATGTTTTAGCCGAGTGGCCTGGGGTATTGCATAATTGACATATCAATTTCGGCTTGGCCGAGCCCCGGCCGGGATAGTTAGTCTCATTGGATGGGACCCTTTTTCGCAATTAGCTAGTTTGGTTGAAGGCCTTGGTACTGGTTTGGAGCCCATTGGTTAGAGTTGTGATTACAAAAATGCCCACACTAAGTGGCATTGGCTATGGCCACTAAAGTGACAGTCATAGCATCAAGTTGTTTTACATAACGTTTATGATTAACAAGAAGATATCGTAATTCCTCAAAACCGATAGGGTTCTCGCGAGCCCGAATAGAGTAGGCAATGTCTCGAAATTCAGGTCTGAAACCATTGAGAATATATATTGTTATGTCGTCATTGGAAAGTGGGACATCAATGAGAGCTAGTTCATCGACGCAACTCCGAATGGCAACGAGATACACGGAGACCGGTTGAGAACCATGTTGTAGAGACCAAATGTCTTCTTTTAGCTGCATCACACGGCTCCTAGAGTTATTGGCAAAGAGACGTTTCATGCGAAGCCAAACTTCACGAGTTATTGTGGCAGTGGCAAGTAGCGGTAAGACTTTTTTTATCAACTAACGCAAATACCGTATGAAAGAGAAGTTTGTCTTGTCGGAACCAATGAATGTACAACGGGTTGGTGGCATTGTGTATTGTTTTTAGCGGTGCAATGGTAGAACTGTCAAATTAACCCATCAACTCATAACCGATTACGGGGGACTTGAGTTGTGCTCGGTAAGATGGAAAAATAATGTAAGTCGGATAAGAAGTTAGCTATCTGGATTGATGGCCACGAGTGGCAACCCGGAAAAGCCTTGAGGAGCAGTAGAATTTGTAGTAACTTGGGTGGTGGTGGGTGAGACTTCAGATGTGATGGAATTAGAATTATTTGTGGTTAAAGCCATTCGAAGTTGAGAAGAGAACACGAAATTGAAGGTTTTGGATCTTCTGCTATTTTGAGCTTGAGAGCTCTAATACCATGAAAGGAATTGAGCAAAAATATATAACACAAGGTTAATTTTTTTTATTATTGATGGTGGAAATATATATACACTTTCCACATAGCTGATGCTATAGTGAATGAAAATTTGAAAATTGATAACTTGCGTAATTGTTGATGCTAAAATCAAACTAAATCTATCCGTTATAATAATTTGTACTTATTTAAAATATGAATACATGCCACAAAATAGGATTTTTAGGAGTGAATATTGATCTTTCTTTATTACATATCTAGTACTATATTAATCCATAATAATGGGTTGATTATCCCAATAAGTTGCGTAAGTATCAACGAAGTTTATGGGGAATAATTTATTTTATTATAAAATATCAAAACCCTCTAAAATATATGCCATATGAAACTGGCAGTTGTTTCAATATGTTATTTATTATCCCCTTGGTTAGTATATATATATATATATAATTGCGGTTGTATGATTTTTGACCACATACCAAGTTTTTCAAAGTCATACTTCCCTTCAACAAATATATATAAATAAAAATTGAAAACAAGCCATGCCAATTAGTTTAGTTCAATAATCGTAGCTGCTGGGCGTCGGTTGAATACAAAGGTCTTTTCGGAAGAGATAAATGTTTGTTTTGCAATCACAATGTATATGTCGATCACCAATTTTGAAATAATTATTTGTAAAAACAAATATTAATTTTAAGTGAGATTTGTCATTCTAATCATAATTATTGTTTTTGAAACCATCCATCTGAATTATTAATTTTTAAAATAACGATTGAGAAATACTCTTCGGCAACTGCAAAGTAACATTACTCTTTATGCTATCGTCCGGTTTGCTTTGGTCACTCGCAAACTAAACATATTTAAATTCTGATTATCCCAAAAATGAAAAAAAAAATCTTAAACTCCAAATAAGTAGAGTTTAATTTCAATATTGAATGTTAGCTAGGGAAAATAATGTGGAATCACGAGGATTTATAGCCAAATATTGTGGGGTTATTTTGGTAATAGACCAGTATGGTTGGCTCGCTGTCCAAAAGTGAGAGGGACACTTTAGGAAAGTAGAATTGAGTGGGCTTTGGGCGGTTGCCCAATTTGGACAACGTGTTCCATTATAAAGTTTATTCTCCCTTTTCTTTTTAATAATATCCTCTGTATTATTGCCACAATTATTAATGTGTGGGAGAATAATCAGTAAATGAGAGAGTGCAATTACTACACAAGTCCAATTGCCCTTGAATTTTCAAATAACTATCCTTTTTTCTGGAATTAATTCCTCCATCTGTTTCATATTAAATTGACACTTAATATTAAACAAAAAGAATATTCAAAATATTGTAATACAAACAGTTAAATCTAATTTGTTGTTAATATTAATGTAGAATATGATACGTACATTTTTTTCCCCTTTTTTTAACAATAGTCTTAGTCATCATCTTTTCATTTAATGAGAAATTAGTGTAATATAGTTTTAAATGTGCATAAATTGTATTCTATGAATTAATTAATGAATTCAAATGCAATTTAAGTAAAACATTTATAGTAAAGGGAAGGAAGAATGGTCTATCGTCCAGTTCTCTTATTGGTCAAATTTAAATTTCTAATAAATGTTTGTTTATTTTTTGCTTTTCTCTTTTATGGATTTGAATACCGTAAATATTGACATTAACTCTTTTGAAATGTTTTGGCTAACTTTTAAATATTGAGAAGTCAAATGTATTAGTAAAAAAATGTAAATGTACGTGAACAAATGTTTTATTAGTGTCATTAATGATTATAGATACATATTAATAACTTATTAGGCATCTCATTAAAATTATGTTATTGGTCCATTTTTCATTTTTAAATGCCGTCTTCGTTTTCTTAGTTTTATTTTTTGTATGTAATCAATCAATGCAAAATAATTTTTAGAACATGTATTGCCATCACTGATGAAAAGTAATTGGTTGTGCTATAAAAGTGAACTAAATAGAAGTTTAATATAGAGCAATAAAATCAATTATTTGGTATTTAATACGTGTAATTTGTTATATTTCAGTATTACTGATTTTCATGTGCATTTTCAGATAATTAATGTTAAAATGGCCGAATTATTTGCTTTTGAAACTTGTCATGGATTTTCAACGAAGAAGAATCGAGGGGTTAAAAAGTAATTGAAGACTTTCGGTATCTAAAATCTAAAGTTTAAAGTTGACGATTTGATAATTGAATAAATAAAAGGCAAAGCAAGTTACCAAAAGTTCTTAACATGTTTCAATTGATCGGTGACATGTACCGATTGAACCAAATAAGTAAGACACCTCAAAAAATTGAACAATCTATTCTATCACATAATTACTTAAACTATCCTATCTTATTCTATCTTCACATCTATCTATATATTTATCAACATATCTCTTTATTATGTGAGGGCAACAACTCCATCCCCATCATTCATTTTTGTTTTTCTTTCGTTTTGTTTTTGGATTGGAAAAATTGTAAGGTGGTTGTGGTTGTTTCTTTGTGGTTAGCTTTGGAGGCCACGAGAGCACTTATTAGAGAAATTTGCTATTCCTGTTAAATAAAAATTAGTGAGTTATTCATTTTGTCATCAGTTGTTTAATTATCGGTGTAATTATCTTTTTCATTGGTTGCTATGTTTTCGTTAATATTTTCTCAATTGAATCTTGTTATGTTTTATTTTACTAGGCTAGGTTTCTTATTGCCTAAAACAATGAAAATAAATTAATTGAATCCCCTAGACCCTAATTAACGAATATAATTTTATAAATCTTAATTCAAATTTGATTTATTTTAAAATTTAGAATTTATAACCTGTTTGATTACTTTAAAAATCACATAGGTATTGTTATGAAATCTGACAAATTTCCGATGACACACTAAGTATAAATGAACCAGATTATAAATATCAGCGATTTTTTGTACAAACCTTAATTCAAACTCGTCAATTAGGGACATTATGAGAGGAAAACAATTTATTGTATTTTTCCGTTGGTAAAGTCTTTTAATTATTATTGTTGAATTTTATATTCAACAAGTTGTTAGTTATTTTTGGCGGTTACTTTTATCTTATCAAGACCATTGAAGGAGAATTTAGGAGTAACTATAACTCAATTATTTTAATAAAAAAATATGAATTCTATATAAAAAAAATTATGAAGTTAGAAATTTATTAGAACTTCCGGATTCAGTAGGAATTTATGAGATCGATTATTGATTCTTAGCGAAGAAAAATACACCGCTCCTTAGTGTATTTTCTATGTATGTAATCTACCGAAGCGATGACCAATTAAATTTTTTTTCTTCATCACCAGTCATGCAAACTTTATTTTTTATTTTGTATGTAATTATCTTTTATGCGCGTAAACAGTAGTCTACGAGTGTATGTTAACGAACTTTAAAATATTTTAAGTACAGATTTATGAATATTTGTTGACGTCTAACAATTGCTCGTAGTTAAAAAAAATCAAAAAACAATTATTGTGTTGAAAATATGTCAATTTTGTTGGCAATTTACCAGTGCCGGTTCGGGACTTGCATGGGTAGTACGTATCAATTTTGCTTACATTTCAAATGATACATATTTATACTTACAAAGTAATAATTACTAGTTTTCTACATGCACGCTACAATGTAGCATTTACATATATGAGACATAAATCAATTTTAAATTTAGAAAATTATGAATATTGTCTGTTAAGTACATATCAATTTATGAATGATTTTGTGGAAAAAATTCTCATACATGTACAAAATCTAGTTCTTGTTTCGAAAATAAGCTAATGCGCTAAAGTACAAAATTTTATTTTTTAAAACTTCTACTTTTGAGCTGTAGCAAGCAAGGCACGATTAGCACAATTATATACCAAATCCGTTTTCATGTGTTCAATCAAGTGGAATAATCTTTATATGATATTATAATACTATTTGGGATACCTAATCCCGGGATACGATCTACTTAATTAAAAAATTTTATAATACAAAATAAATCACGTGAAATTCTAATACTCCATCAATCCATTCCATAAATATAGACACATTTTTCATTTTCTTACATCCCAATATATGAGCCTATTTTTATTTTTTTAAAATGGTGAAAAAAAATATTTTTATTATGTGCCTATTTAATATGATAATTTTTTTTTTTTTATCAAAACCAATAAATTTTTACAATATAAAAAAATATTAATATGGTACAGTAAGGATATTTTTTTGAAGAATAGCGATAAAATTTATTTCACTATACTCAATAAATATAATAATTTTATCAAAGTGAAAAAAAAATATGCCTATATTAATGTGACATGTGGAGGATAAAATTGATGCAGTAGGTGCGTTGGCCTGTTGTAGTAATATGGGAGCACACTTGGAATTATATATTTTTTGCAATCAATTTTATTCCGATGAATTCATTTAAAATAAATTTCATTGTTCATTATATTACGGATCATTGTCATTAAAGGATCACCATCCGTACAAATAATTCATCTCAGAGAAAATAAAACTCGGGTTTAATTACAATAGTGGCCCCCATAGTTTAACTAAAGTTGTATTTGTTTATTTTAGATTCAATTGCAACAATTACGTCACTTATCAATGTAATATGATGAAAACATCATAACCTATGGTCCCCAGACTTGGCTGTGTACATAGAACTAGACTTTTTTAACACAACGAAATGGACACTTTTGGATTATTCAGTTTTGAGTATGATAAAGGAGCCTAACTAAGTTGAAAATAATTTTTGGACTATTTCTCTTTGAAAAGGATAATGTACGAAATTATTCGACAAGTGAATGTTGAAATTTGTCTTCAATAGTAAAACAAGCACAAATTGTCTAACCATTTAGCTGGTATTAGATTTGGGCCCCATAGACTTGTAGATCATAGAGCGTCATGCTTGAAGGTAATGGTGTAAATGAGCCGAATCGAGCTGAGCTTGACCTTGCTTGTGTTTGGGCTCGGGCTCGCTAACTCACATTATGGCTCGTGCTCGAGCTCGGGCTTGCAACAGCCCCCATAACACAGCTCGAGCTCAGACTTGCAAAAAATTTACAAGCTCGGCCCAAGCTCGCTTGAGCTCGGCTCTCTTCCAATTAATTTCAAACGTGTACGCAATATCTTAAGCTGGTCCAATATTTAAAGCTGGAGCATTGCCACGTATTATTGAAAGAATATAAGTTAGGATTAGTGAATCTTAATATGCAAAAACCAATATGGAATCTTTTCTTCGTAAGTCGATGCGGGAAAAATTCATTAAAAAATTAGGAAGATGGCTTGTATAAATAAGTTAGGACTAAAATTTTATTTTCTCCAACTGATGGAGGATATATAAAACTAAAGTTCTTCCATCTAATCCTCAATACAAATATACATGATTTACAAATCTATATTATTTTATTATATATTTTTTTATTATTTTGGAAAAGTGCAAGGGGGCGGGGGGATTCGAACCCATGACTTCCTATTTGTGAGGTTGGGTCATGGCCCACTAGGCTACTCCTAGTGGGTTATTTTATTATATATTATACATACATACATACATACATATATATATATATATATATGGGCCTAGTTTTCGAGCTAACGAGCAGAACAATGCATAACTCTAGCTCGGCTCATTTAATAAACGAGCTTGAAAATCAAGCTCTTGCTCGACTCTTATACGAGCCCGAGCCGAGCTCTTAACAAGCTACTTTCAAACGACTCTATTTGTTTACACCCATACTCGTAGGATTGCAAGTGGCCAAATATCACGTCCACTCAACGTCTACATGTTCCCAATTGTAAGTTAATATTTTCTTATAATCTGTAAGTGTTGCCGTTGAGCATAATGCATGATTACTAACAGTGTCTATATGTATAGCTTACGGTATTGTGTAAGATTACCTCTTACAATCTTATTGCGTGGTGAAACACAATTACTTACTGGGAAAAGTTCATTATTATTTCCAAAGACTTCGCTGCCTGGATTGATAACTCATTATGATTATCATCAAAAAATCTCGCTATTGGCCCGAGATCATATCCACTCTTTAAAGTATTAACACGTTATAATAAAGCATAACGACTTGTCCTATCACGGTCTCGTGCAGCGGTGTGACTCTAACCCTTTCGATTCGTGGACGTAATAATAAAAAATGGGCAAAAACAAGGAAAATTGTTCCCACTCCATAACAAATGAAGTGATTGAATTTTAATCATCTTTGGGAAGAAAATGAGTAGCATGGACATTATTCTTTTGTCCGGTTGGTATGGTTATCATTACATATCAAGTTGTGGGTAAAAAGTGTCATAAAAATGTATTGAGTCTGTTGTTGGGTGAAAGAGCATACAAGAGCGATATAAGGCCATCACTTACCGACCTATCTAAACAAATCATAAAACTCACATTGCAAACTTTTTAGTAAATAAA
Organism: Embelia ribes; assembly: GCA_001753735.1. Lineage (NCBI taxonomy): Eukaryota > Viridiplantae > Streptophyta > Magnoliopsida > Ericales > Primulaceae > Embelia > Embelia ribes. The sequence continues at coordinate 1,522 of MKEJ01098021.1, read as the reverse complement.
AAATAAAATTTAGATAAAATTTAATATTATGATTTTGTAAGAAAAATTCACAATTTTTAAAGTTAGTTCATTAGATATAATGCAGTATAATAATCAGATAAAAATCCGTGTTACATAAAAGTAATTATATACATACAAAGACTAACTTTGAAAGCCCATTATAGCTTTTGGAGATAACTCGTGGGCTTTTTGAAAGCCCATCAACTAAACGCATTACAAGTCAATTACGAAGAGGGCTGGGGATAGCATACAAGGAAATGAAGTTTAGGGTGAGCCCAATAACAAAAAAGCAATAAGTTAAAGAGAAAAAGTAAAGACTTTGGATATACTTTGCCACCTATTCGTTAGATCACATACCCTATCCATATCCATTAGAAAAATCAAAAGTTTGTCAAAAATTATTAATTAGTACTTTTTAATTCAATGCAAAATCTTCATAGATAAGTACCTTTGCACCTGGATATACTTTTGAGTGGAAAAAAAAGAATAATTATTTATTTATAATATTATATTCCATAACACGGATGTCTTATTGTGCGACTATTGTATATGAGCTTTCTAAAACAAGTGTATTGTCTTTATTACTATTTAAATTTGTCTTCGCAATACGAAAGCATTTGGTTTGCAGTTATGAGAACTCAAGTAGTTTGGCAATGACGAATGTAACGATATATGTATATCTATTTTTTTATCAACTGATAATAAAAATATACAGCATTTTCAAAACTTCAATTTATTTATCAAAGTCTATAAACAAAGAGTTATAATGGAATGCTATTTACAATAAATAATTGACTATTTTTAGAATGATGCTCATAAAAAATATTGTTGATTCGATTGACATAACCAATAAACGTAGAAGAAAATTAATTTTTAAATCGTTACGCTTGAAATGAATTTGACTTGCGCAAAATACCATCCGATAGTATAAATTGAGGTCATACTAATTAAATCTAAGTGGCGTAGAAGCCTAAGAACAACACGTGTAAGTTGCTACCTAAAAATTTATAGAGCCGGCTATATGAAACTCCATTAAATGTTTTAAAATCAATATATCCCATTATTTGACAAACTTACAATTGTTGTAATTCAAGAATATACGTCCATTATATCCATAATTGCCTACTTATTCCGTTTTCTAATTCTTATATTCCCATTGCAAATCATGATGGAGTTTTATTATTACCTACAACACACAATCTTCGCAGTGATATATTTCTTATTTAACAAATTACTCTACAAATTATTATCTGCGATTAAAAATATATATAATTTACACTTCACCAGTATATAATATTTTCTTTATTATAAATACTAACATTATTATAAGCATGGCCAAAAAACAACGATTAACTAAGTGAAATCCCGTCAAATTTAAGACTTTCCCAAACAATTTTTTAAGAATTGAAAATTTACCTTAAAAATACATTAAACTATATAAACAATTAGAGCACTTGTAGCAGATTATGTAAAATGTATATTTTATCTATTTTAAATATCCAATTTAAATATTTTATAAAAA
>MKEJ01098010.1:0-15471 GCA_001753735.1 Embelia ribes | reverse complement strand
AAAACCCCCAAAAAAAAAAAAAAAAAAAAGAATGCAAGTTAATTAGTTGAAGTTTTATCTTCATCCTCTTAATTTTCAAATAGTATATACTGAAAAAATGTTTTGTGATCGCTGTCAAAATTAAAATTCTGAATTACCCATCCAGTTGTAATTATTTTGTCAAAAAAAAAAAAAAAAAGGGGCGGATGAAATTGCATATCGATTTCTAGTCCCATCTTATTTACGCATAAATTTGCCGAGAGAGCCACTTTAAAATCAAGTTATTTATAACACTAATTAATCGCATATACAAACAAATCTGTAATATTTTTTCATTTTATTAGGATATAAGCAAATGATAACATGGAACAAAATAGTGAAAATGTAAGCATGTCATAAAATTTGATTTTGGAAATTCAAGTCTAGACCATTACATAATTTTTTTATTATTTCATCTGAAAAAAATAATGCTTTATTTAAAAACTACTATGCAAATGGTTTCGAATATTTATATATATATATATAGAGTGATGCTTCCATAATTTTAAATTCCGAGTTATATCTAAAATATCCTGCACCTAAATAATTGTGAGTGTAACATTTAATAATTAAGGGTTTTGGTTGACTATCATCCCTTCATCTGAGTTTAAAAAATAAAATAACATATATATAATATATTTCTAGAATGAAAGAGAAGGCATAACACGAAACCAATCCTGTGAACCAAAAAAATAATAATAAATTGGATATTCAAATCCCTTATATTACTGAAAATCTTCCTCAAGATCTTGCTGAGAATAATTAAATATCAAACTCTAGTGGAATAAGTGGTGGTTGTCTAGAATCTAATAACAGTATTAATCTTCATATATATTATTTTCAAAAACGTTTTTTTTATTTCCAACCGCCATTAGTCGGTGATTACGAACTGTTATCGAGAAATGAAATCATTAACCGAAATATAACCGAAAATAATATATATATAACTAAAAAGGCTTAGGTCATCTAATATATATAACGTGTGCACAAAAATTCTGTTTATTGCACCATGTACTAATAAATTAGATAGTTTTTTAAATACTTGTTCCAATTAGATTGATAGAATAATTATTCGATCAGTTACAAGGGAAGACCCTCAAAAAGTCACTATAAAATATAGATTTTTTCCGTAATTAAAACAAGTTTCACTTTTATATACGTGTTGTTATTGGAAATAAAATTACTAAGGTGGGTCCAATGCTGTTTAACAATAAAATTATTAACTTTCTGAACCAAAACACAACATAAATTATTGTTATTAATGTTTTAGATACAAAACTTAATTTTACATTTTGTAGCTATAGTCTGGATATCTATATGGTGTATAGTGACAAAGTACCTAACATATCGCCTAACAGAACTTTTTTCAGTCACTTTTAGCGTCTAAATTTCCAGTAAAAGTATTCTTCAATTTTGCAACAAATACTTTTTATAACAAAAGCTTTCGTATTTGCGAAGTGACCATATTTTGATATTTCTACATGTACCAACTGCCAAGTTTAAGCACCATTTTTTCTATTGTAGTAAATAATCACTATAGGCTAAGGGCTTCGAGTAATTTTTTCTATTGTAGTAAATAACCTCCAAGCGTTGAGGTGAGATGTTAGGGCTCTATTCTCGCTTAACTGAGGTCTCAAATTCCAGTATCAGGAATACAACCGAGTTAAACCTTGGTAGGGAGAGCTTTATCGTTCTTTGTGGTCCTGTCCGGCTTGAAATTCGAATTAGTCGGAGCCCAAGGTGGTTCCGGATACCGGATGGTTATATCAAAAAAAAAAAAAAATCGCTGTAAGCTAAGAGGTTCAAGTAATTTTAAAGACCATAATGTATAGTAGCAATAGATAACATTTCGTCTAAATCGATCCAAACAAATCAAACCGGGTCTTAGGGATAGTTAATAAACTTGGCGTTTTTGTTGAGAGTGGAAATTGAATAAAGCGAATACAGTTGTTCAGCAAACGATTTGAAAATTTAAAGCCTTAATAAATCGAACAGATACATTCAACGTGATTAGTTCCATAATTAATAAAGGAAAATGCATCTTCTTTCCAAATTTTAACTTATAGCCGACCATAATTAATGAATTGAGATTTGTTCTTACTGAGAGGTAGCTAGGCAGTTCGTCGCTACACAAAATTATTAAATTTTTTGTAACTAACAATTCATCCTCGTCTCTCCTGCTAAAACGATGTACCTAACCAAAATTCTAGTTGTTACCTCTCCTTATCAAATTCAACTACGGTTTTTTAAACCATTTACTGAAAAGTTTGGTTTTGTGAGAGAAAATATAAGTCGATTAATATTCAATTTGCATAGCAAGATTAATTTTTTTCCCCATTATATACGCATGTGAAGAATTGATGTTAATCTAATAAAATGTTTATTGTCATGAAACTAAAAGCCAGACAAACTAACCAAATCAAACCAAATAAATTTTATTTTTATTTTTTGGTTTTGCATCCTTTTTTATAAATCAAAACAATCTAAACCGACTCGGTAATTTAATTCCTATAGATATACTCTTAAATTGATGTAACCACACCACATTCTGCCTTAATTATATTCTCTTGTTTTCTATGATAGAATCACTTCATTAGTTACAACTTGAGGTACAAGTTAAATTTTAAAAAATCCCATAATCAAGGTCCTTAAATTTTGATTAAATACAAATTAAATAACTCCGGTCGGTGATAGTTGTATTGATTAAATAGCTAGTTGTGGTATCTTTGGAAGTTGTTGCAGAAACGAACATGAAGAAGTTATACTGTTATTAAATTGGTCATGCCTATGAAAAGCATCCCCTATTATTCTAATTTCTTTATAATAATATGAGGGGAATAGATAAGAAAGAGAATCTTAATGTCTTGTTTTTAGCGTAAATGAAAGTTTATTAGGGTTAATATAAAAATGTTTACTTTTAACGCGGTTTTGAGCAACGCGGAAACAACTCAAAATAATATTTAAACAAAACAATGGTATAGAATATTCATGAACTAGGTTAAAATTTCAGAGCATGGTCTCATCATCATTGTCATTATTATGCAGATAATGATCTTAAAAATTTGGGTCCGACTAACCTAAAATAATATATCACGTTGAGTCGTTCATGTAAAATTTTCTATGCACTCGTTTCAACGCAAAGTTGCGTGCTCATCTATTGGTCTGAGCTCGCATGTCTTTTTTTACTTTTTCCTTGTATATATAATTCTACATTTGTAACAGACTTGACTTCGTATAAAAATTGAAAGAAATGATTAAGAGCCTGAAATCATGGTCCCAAATTGGACATTTTAATTTTTCATGTAAGTGAAATGTCTTAATCAAATGAGACCATTAAAAAAGAGCTAGATGAGGACCATACTATTCTTATCATAACCATAGATCAACAACCTTAATTACTCGAGTCTATGTTCTACAATTATTCGTAGACACAACATGCTTTGAATAATTCAATGACTTGACTATACCAAATCACATGGAATTATCTTCGTATAAACGTCTAGATATGTTTATTATACATTTATTATTTTTTTGGAAACAAACAAATGACTTTTGACTTTTGACAACTGTGTTTGTCTTGTTATCAACAAAGTATCCCAATGAAAATGGGACCGTGGTCAAATAATTAGATTATAAGGTCTGTGTTTGACATTTCTTAGTGTGACAGTTTTTATTTTATTTTATTTTGGTTGACAAATATTTAGGGTGTCAGACTTGTGTATAGCTAGAATTTGAATAAAATGAAAAGGCCAGAAGATGATTATCCTGATCGTGAAATGATTAATTCTGTGAATTTTTTACAGTATTTTTTATTACCAATATTAGTGATAAAGATTAAGTTAAAGCATCTCCTACTGATTAATTAATTAAAAAGTTCTATGAATGAAAACCTATTTATTTTTGTAAAAGGATGAGATAAGTATGTGTGTGTGTGACACCGTACTTGTAGTTTTGTGCTTTGCTTATATTTGTGGAATACATTTATTTTAATTTTCAAGTAATTGTGGGTAGACATGCTTAGGGAATAATCTTTCTTTGTCGTAAAAATTACCTTGCCATATTTTTTTTGTCTGTTTCCCAATTCCAAAATTTACAATAAAGTTAAGTAAATCTAGGTCAACTTTTAGGTTAAGAAGACTATATGTATGTATTACTATGTAATATAGTAATCTGTTCAAAATGTGTGTAAGCAGTCCTTGATTTACAAACTTTATTCGTGTTTTATATAAAAGAATTTCCGAGGAGCAAAAGAGCACAAGTTGCTTTTAACTAAGGAGAACCCCAAACGAGAGGTTGACTATTACATTCACATAGATTAAAAAATTAATATTAAATAATATGGACAAGGGTCCTGAAATAGATCATTTTTTATATTATGCTTAAATTTGAATTAGGAAAAGCAATGTCTCCTTGAATTTTATTTTATGAATTTCAAATATTCATGATTTGGCCATTAACGAGTCAAAGCATGATTATTAGTAAACCATCTCCAGGGATTGTGAAAGATATTCAGCTAGAAATAATTTTGTTATTACTTCGACTCATATCCCCCCAAAAGTGGCCTCAATTACTGCGAGTTATTTATGATTTATTTGTTACAAGTTATTATGGGTGAGAAGCTAATTGCTATTTAGTTCCATTACTATTACTAATAAGCTGTCTCATAATACTGATGTTTAATTATTAATAAACAGAAATTTGCGTTAAGTTGATCATGTATTATGTTAAACCCCCACTCATTTTAACGTGTCGTGCATTGGATTGTCATTTCTCTATAATTAATTAGCGCAATTCTATCAAATTTAGCCTTAAATTAGGAATAATTTTTTCAGGGCTCAAAGAAATTTTCTAGAGCAAAGAAATGGAAACAAAATTTATTTGTAGAATGTACCTGATTCTTGCATCTCACCAAAGTAGGGCCATCCCTAGTGATTGAAAAGAAAAGGATGCATGGTTCTAGCTAGTTAGTAAATAACATCAAAATATATGGTGTATATATATATATATATATCCTGTTTTTGGACTATGCAAGTAGCATTTGAAAAGGTGAGGGACCTAATCCCACTCAATTTAAGCATACTCTTAAAAAGGAAAAAGCACAAACTTTGCAATGCATCAATCTAATTAATGGAGCTCTCAATACATATCTACTTGATCACCGGATTATTACACCACCATTATTATGCACATATTCCGAAACCGATCATCTTAAATTTAAGAAAAATGAAACCTTTATAATGCAAAGTCCGAACAAAATGATGTGGCAACGTATAAGAATGTTATCACATAATAACGATCTTTTTTATGTGCTCTAAAAAATACAACAACGCACGCACACGATTGATGAATAATTTGGTTTGGGCAATGACAACAAGGGATGGTCCTAGGATATATAAGTATAAAATTTATAGAGATGGTTGAACTTGCGTAAATAAAAACATTGTATACTGTAAATTTAATGCTAAAATTATAAATAAAAAAGTTTTACACTAACATTTTTAGTTAAAATAAATAAATAAATTATGAGAGTGACTTTAGCGCCCCTTAACAAACTCATAGGTAGGTCTCATTTTGTAACAGTATGACTAGGTTCAGACTAAATGTGACACCGCTACAAAATATAGAGCAATATCACTACATAATTATTGAACATACTATACATAAGAAATTAAATCATCTTCAGCATAGTTTATGTTTTAGAAGTTCCAGGAATAAGATTTGAATATATTACCTAAGCATTAATGATAATTAACTTGTTAACCAAAATTGATGGCACTCATCACACTTGTGTGGTCTTAAGTAAAAGTTTGGTATCTGAAGATGATATTCCCGAAGATTTCTTTACAATAAGAAAAGAATAAATTTAGTGCCTTTATGACATTCACACACCATGTTTTTCTCACAATCCACTGCTGAAATGATGTCCTAAAAGTGATATAATTCACTCTAAATTTTAATGAAATTCATTAAAATTTAGATAGCAAGATTTTTCTAAGATAATTCTTTTAACCATTTTTAGTACTACTGTAGACATATTCTAGCTTTTATGTTTCCTTTGTTATTACTCAATCGAACTTTTCAATATACTTTAATGGAAATTTCATCGAATTGATGTGATGGCTCGATAATGAGATGTGGAGATAAACGAAGGCATGCTTGTGATTCAAGTAAGATTTTATTAATCTCAGCTGATTGTGGATAGTTAAAAACGTGGGAAAAAAAATCAAAACAAAAAATAAATTAATAAAAATTGGGGGTTAAATTTAAGGTTTTTTTTTAACTTTTTTTTTTTTTGGCTTAAAAGTTGGACTTTATTTTTTGCACAAATTTTAAATCGAGTTTTTTTTTTTTTGGCCAAAATAAATTATAAGACTTCAGCTAGATGTGTCCATTTTTTTATATAGACATAATTTTATGACATGACGTGTTTATTTCTTATTTATTGACGTTAATACTAGATATTTAACTTCTATGAGTTACGGTGCCAATACATATCTATCGTACAGGTGCGAACTTATATATTGTACGTTACAGTACTTCATTTGTTAAACTGCTAGTAGAAGAATAGTATTTTCAAGAAAATTAAGGAAAAAAAAGGGGGAAACGAGTTGGAATAAGCAGATGAGCTTTATTGGCAATAATAAGTTTATTGAAATTTCACTCTTAAATTGTAATATTTATATTTTTTTTGTGTTTTATACCAAATTAGTAATATTTTAGTTAAGCATGAAAAATGTAAATTTCAAAAAACAAAAAGGAAAGGACAATTATAATAATTTTCTAAAGTTGTTATATTATTTCAACGAGAATCGATGTAATTATACCTATGAATAATATTCTGTTCATCCCTTTTTAAAACACTTATTTATTCTTCCACACATATTAATAAAATTTTGTTACTGTGGCGAATACAAGAAATTTAATCATTTTTTTTCATCATAATCTCTTCACCAAAACATGAAAGTTATATGTGATGATAAATTGCACACAAAATGAGAGAATATTAATAACTTACTAATTTTAATTTTGCTTTAAATGGAAATAAAATATGATTACGGTAATTGAACGTAGAAAGAAAAACTATCAAATAGTACAATTAAGTATATTTGGATGAATAGTAACACTCGCAAAATCCGTCGAGAAATACAGAGGTTCGATTTTTGCAGTCAGCAATCCCACTTGTTGATGAACTAGAAGTAACACTGTAAGTCAAACCTTCAAATGAGATAAGAAGACAACTAAATTAGGAATAAATGAATCCACAAATTCGGGCTCGGCTCATTAAGTAAACAAGTGAAGCCTGAACAAACTCTTTAAATAAATGAATCTAGCTTGAACAAACCAGGGTTTGACTCGCCTCAATTCAGTTGATTTGCAATCCTAAGAGCATCCACATGAATACACTCAAGATTTCTCTAATTTGATTTCTCAAATAAAAAATTTTAAAGTAAAAATATGCCATATTAGTCTTTCTATTTTTCTGTATTATTAGAAATTTTTTCAAAAATGCTATAATATATTTTTCAATGGAAAATTTTACTATTGAAATATTATTCTATTTAAAAATATTTTTTTCACTAAAAATTTTAAAAAAATTCTAGAAAGATTGGTGTGGAAAATTCTAAAATGTGAATTTTCAATAGAAGAAATAATTTTTTAAAAAATAAGATATAAAAATTAAGTGAGAAGGCGGATGCGAATGCTCTAAATCTAAGTCAGCTCGATTGTATAGCTAAAGTAAGAGCGTAAAAGTATCGTAAATGTAATTTAAAAAATTATGAAAATACTAGAAAAGAGCGAAAATGAAAATAATAGTAATAATTGAAAATGAAAATAAAAACAAAAGTGAGAGTCGAAAACGAAAATATCATTCTCTTGACTTAGCTCTAAACCCAACCCTAAAGCCAAACATGACAAATTTCCACGTCACGGGTAACCGGCTGTATGAACGCTCCCAGCCGGTTGCCGTCAACAAACCCGCGTAAAAAACAGAGAAACTATTCTTTTTGCATTTAATGCAACCCAACTGATTCACACTCCGGTCTTCACACGTTATCACCGACACGTGTCGGTTTCCCTAGGGTACATAGGAAGCCTCCTCCCGCCAACTATTTTCCCAGAAATGTACTAAATACTAGTATTTAATTCACACTATAAATTATATTGTGTATAAAAAAATTACATTAATTTATATTTTATACTGTTTTGGGCATAATAATAATAATAATAATGCTCTCCGATCCATGGTTAGCAAGTACATGAATTATTACCGCTTAATACTTTTAAATTAGTACATATAATTGAGAATAATTTTTTTCTTCCTAATTATATATGTTTCTTGTCAGAAGTAACTATACTTTTCTCGCATAATTGACTTTACATATATATATATATATATATATATTTTATGTAAAATTAACATAAAGTACATAATAATTTACATATATATATATAACATAAAGTACATAATAATTAAGCTGAATTTTTGTAGTGACATGAGGCATGAATTAAGGAAGCCACAGGGTTTTATTAGAGAGCCACTATTTTATTTCTCGATGACTAGTAGAAGTTACACCCATTTATTTTAAAAAATAAAAATATGACAGAGAACTTATTTTACTCTTGCTTAAAAAAATGCCTTAACAAGAACAAGACCTTTCAAAGCTTCTCCTTTACTTTAAACCCATAAAATACCAAACAGTCTCCCCCATCTCTCCTCTCTTTCTCTCCTCTCTCTCTCCCTGTCTCTTTCAATCTCTCTCTGTCTCCTCTCTTTTAAGAGATGAAGAATCTAATCTAGTGATTAATCTATGGAGAAGAAGGAGGAACCAAAAAAAGAGAATTCGATGGAGATTTCGACTTTCTTCGACCAAATCCCGAGTTTCGATTCATCTTCGAGCCTTTTCGAGGGCGAAAATGGGTTCATGGATATGCTTGAGATGCAACAAGACGACTACAACCATGTTCCATACGATTGGTACGATACTTCGGTGATGCCACTGCCGGAGACAGAGGCAAAGCTGCCGGAGGTGGTGAACACTCCGGCAACTCCGTCATCAATCTCGTCTTCGTCGACCGAAGCTGCGGCCAACGAAGAACTACCTAAAGCCAAGGTGGAAGAATTAGAAGAGGGAGAAGAAGATCAAGACAAGACTAAGACAGAGTAATTATTTTCCCTTTTTTTTCTATTTTGTTTTCAAAATTATTTTTTTATTTGTATTTGTCTCTTTTTTTTTTTCTCCTTTTCTACAAAAATTCGATGCAAACTAAAAATATACAAAACATATAAATTATATCGCAACAGTTAATAGCTTAGATTATAGTGGTCAAAAATTACTAAAATACTACTAGCATATTATTCTAATGCCTTTTAATTTAAGTAGAATAATTAAACAAAATTCCCCTGCAGAGCGTGTCTTGTACTTTTCACATGTTTTACTGTCTTTGTTTGCACACATTAAAGAGGTTAATTAGAAGATTTTTAAAAAGGTAAACATAAGTATCTGTGAATGTGGATTTGGTCTTCATTATTTAGAGTTTTAAATTTTATCCTTACTTACTTCCCTAAAAGTGATTTTTTTCCCCTTTGTGGGTTTAGGTTAAAACCCAAAAAGAAGAAACAAAAAAGGGAAAAGGAGCCGAGATTTGCGTTCTTGACCAAGAGTGAGATAGATCACTTGGATGATGGATATAGATGGAGAAAATATGGTCAAAAAGCTGTGAAAAATAGCCCTTACCCGAGGTAAATATATATACATCACAACCAAATAATTCAATTTATGTCAGATTTATTTATATTCTTGCCAAATCTTATATATTTTCACTTTTGGCTTGTAGGAGCTACTATCGTTGCACTACCGCATCATGCGGTGTGAAGAAGAGAGTGGAGAGATCTTCGGATGATCCAACGATCGTTGTCACAACATACGAGGGAACGCATACGCATCCATGCCCAGTGATGCCACGTGCGCATATCGGCATCATGCCGCAATCCACCTCTTTCGGTAGCACTTCCTCTTTCATATTTCCACCACCCCTATATCAACAACAACAACAGCAATATCAACAGCAGCAGCAGCAGCAGCAACAACAGCCTTATTTCTCTAACCCTACTCCGTTGAGCATTAGCACTGCTACTAATCCCTCATTCCCAGTGTTTGTCCAAGAAAAACGGCCTTACCCCTCACCGTCCACTTTGCCGAGAGATCATGGTCTTCTTCAAGATATTGTACCTTCACAAATGAGAAAGGAGCCCAAAGAGGAGTAAACAAGGAGTAAACAAGGAGTTAAGTTTCATGGGTATGTATGTATCCCCTTACTTACTAATTTTATGGAGGTTGTGGGTTATCTTTAGATTTAAAACCCCACTTCATTATTATCTCATAGAGACCTCTTAATTATCCTTGTAAGATGACTATCCTTTTTTTAATTTGCTTTTGAAGATTAGGTAGTTGATTAATGGTTCTTTTTGTTATTTTATTGTATCTACTTTCTACTAGCTATGGATCTTTTATGACTGTCTTTTTTATTTTTATGATTTATGTTGCTTGTTGGTCTATTGAATCTTCTTCCTCTTTGTTTGGTTAAAGTGCAAGGAAATGTTTCTCTAGCATACTAATGTTCATAACCATACATATGTAATAATTTGAAAATATGCTAAAGAGGTGTGAATTTCATTATTCTTGGGGGGGGAAAAAGATTAACTTCACGTGATAATATTACCAATAATTCACTTTGAGAATCCAGAGAAACCCTAAGTTTTATTATTATTTCACAATAGAAATGGCAAAACAAAATTTTCATGGATGAGAGGGAAGTAACAATTAGGCCTTGGAAATTGAGCTTATAAAAAACCTAGTATTGAATGGAATAATCAAGGCGGAAATGTTATTTTAACAAAACTCTTTCATCCCGTTCTATTCCATTCCTTATTAATACAAAAATAGAGGCTAGAAATCTTATCTAAAAGTTCTCTAACTACGTTTACTAAAATTCGAAAACTAATTATTTTCATGTATTTTCCATAAGACGTATATACGGAGAAATATATATTCAATCATTGTGATTAGGAAAGTCATGTCCCAAATTGCTTCTATTCATTAATCACTAAATCAAATAAGGGAGATGCCTCATGCTTCATGGAGAAAATTTATATTTTCATATTTTTGCACACCCCTTTTGCATATTGCCACATGACAAAAAAGAAGAACGATTTTTTGAGACGTTGTTTAAGGTGAGTGATTTTTTATTTTTTTTTTTATGATAATCATGACGTTTCCATTAAACTTTCTCGTAGACGACATTTTTACGACATTTATATCGATGTCTTTGTCAAATATTGGTTAAGCCGTAACAACACCGAAATGAGTACTGCTAACATTCATGAAAAATCGATGTAGAAGGTCTGTTTTAACTTCGTTTTTTGGGGTTTAAGCAACGTTTGGAAAACGTAGTTTTAACTACTTTCCTCTCCAAAGTTTCCAAACTGGGCATGGGGTGATGGAGAAGTATGCCTTTTTGATTGAGGGGCGAATTATGGAGAAACTATTCTTGTCCATGTCACAATGTTTAGTTAAGATTTGAGAACAATTAATCTCAGTGTTACTTTTGGAAACTAGTACAATAGTCTATACACATCTATGTAATGAAAGCTTTGATGAAACACTTACATTAAGTACAGTTTCTTGCTTTATACCATAGCTGTATCCTATGCATGTATAGGTACATCAATAAATACGAGTTATGCCTTTTGTCACAGCATTTGAAGAAAGAGAAAAAAACAGCAGAATTTTGTGAAAAACATTCTCTTTTTTTAAGAATATAATACATTTGATGTGTAAAACATAATTCGTGCAGCAATTTTAGTCGTTTTAGATAAAAATAAATACATGTCCTTGTGCATCACAAAGCATAGAATTGTGAATGTAGCAATTCATTATGATATTTAGAAGCCATGAGAGAAGGTTTAATTAAGATTACATATGGTGGTATAGCTATATATTTATGTTTGAAGTTCTCGATATCTCCTAACTGGTGATTGGTCTTTTTATTGGCTCCTCCAAAATTAAGTCCTTAATCTGTCTCTAAATTTAAGTAAAGTCATGGGCTTGTATTCTTTTTTTAGCTTTTTTGGTTGTTTAGGGTGATTGGATTAACCTAAAATAACTTTTTTTTTTTAACAAAAAAGTTGAAGCACTTAATCGTATGAAAGGCGCACACTTAACATATTATGCATGTGCCCTTGTACTTATAAGTTCTGGAATTGGCAAAAGAACTTTAATTATTTTCTTATTTGTTGTTGTTAATTTGATTAATGCAGAAATAAATTCAAAAGGTAGAAAATTTTAGGTTGTGTTTTCTAGCAAGATCCTTTTTTCAGCTTGTTGAAGTGTGGCCAATCCTTTTTGAAAATGCCTTATGTTTATTCCCATTTTTCAGAGAATTATTCTGTCATTTATATGATCAGCTTTCCAGCCTATGTATAGCCTACAATATCTCAGTTATTTTCCCTCTAGTTTTCACAAAATCTACTCATATAATTCCAATTACATGATTACTACTTTGTTGATTGGAAAATAATTTTGATACATCTGCTAAGTTTACTTTGCAGCTAAGAGCTCCACATTGCATCATATTCATCATAAAAATTAGTTAGAATTTTTCTTTTTACATTCAGAACCTCTTTTTGTCGACGTAACATATATTTGATCTCAGAGCATATCAAAATTTAATCTATATATATATATATAGCATGTTCTGTTATGGTACAATTGGTATCCACTATAAATAACCCACCACTGCTGCTTACATATCTCATGTAATGAAATACTAGTTATTACGTACTATTTGCAGGTCCCAACTTCAAACATTAGAAATTTCTGCATTATTGCCCATATTGATCATGGAAAATCAACATTGGCTGATAAGTTGCTTCAATTCACTGGCACCGTTCAGAAACGCGAGATGAAGGAACAGTTTCTTGATAACATGGATTTAGAAAGAGAAAGGGGCATCACTATCAAATTGCAGGTGCCCTTTAATCCACCAAACCAATTTCTCTTCTCTTATTATTACAGAGAAACAAACTCATTTCGCTATCTCTCAACTTCATATTGGAATTTAATATAATAATGGTATACAATACAAGTTTGGTATACAAGTTTGGTATCGTTCTGTGACTGTCACTTGTGGGTTTGTTTGCCTACATATAATAAGCAGATAAACTAGCTTATTTCTAACAAAGAAAAAAAAGGCTAGATGTGCCCATCTTAAAACTTCCCAATTTATTCAGGCTAAAATAACAAATAAGCTTACTTTAAAAGTTGAGCTTATGAACGCTGTTTAATTTTTGAGCAAAAAAGTTGAAAAACTAGTGCTTGTAAGCTGCAATTAAGCAAGCTCTTTATATGGATTAATTGTTAACTTTATTTTGTTATTGAGAATTTTTGTATTCACCTTCAAGGGTATTGCCCTTTCTTCTGCCTCAAATTGGAAAAGTCTTTTTCCCTATTCTTTGCCTTGAATTTCAAAAAAAATAAAAAAATAGAGTATGTTAGTTACACTTTCATGTTGCTATCTTTGTCCAGTATTGCTTTAAACATATGAAAGGTGCCAAGGTGGATTGTAGGCTAATTTTCAATTAATAGCTTCATTTTTTATTTAAAATTCTTACTGAGCTTTCTGCTTGTTGTGATCTATATGATTCATTCAGTTATCCTAAAGATGCAAGTTTCTGTGCCTTTTTGTATTTTTTGCAGGCTGCTCGAATGCGCTTTATGTACAAGAATGAACCATATTGCCTAAATCTCATTGATACTCCTGGGCATGTTGACTTCTCGTATGAGGTGTAGCTTTTTAGATGGTAGTTCATTCTTTTGGTGTAAATGGTGCAATTAGAAACAATTGCCTTGTCTTGTAAGGACATGGAATTGTTTTTAGTGAGCAATCTTAGCTAAAGAAACCACAATAGTTATGACTGCTAACTTGTCCATAGCGTGTTCTTCTGTCAACTTGTGTGTTATGATTTTTTATTTTTGTTTTGCAACGCAACGCAACGCATTACCAGTGTGACAAGTTTTTTATATTTAGGGTTAATCATAATGGAAACGTGTTGAATTAGAATTGTGAAGATGTATGTTTGAAGTCGTTCACTGGAGGCAATGAAAGGCTTCACACTTCGTAACATACGGACTATAGGGAGAGTGTTATTCTAGTTTGCTAGTTTGCTTCTTTTTAGTTTATTGCTTTTTTGCAAATGTTTATCCTAAAAGATGAGCATGTTTTGTGATACTATTTCAAGTACATGTGTAAAATACTAGCCTTTCCGCTATGGAAAATGTCAGCTGTTAACATGTTCCGGGCAAAGTTAAAAGAAATCTTGTGCTTGCATAAAAAAAATAAAATGGCAGTCTGTGATATATACCTTTGAAATGTTCTGTTATGTCTAGGTCTCTCGCTCACTTGCAGCATGCGAAGGGGCTCTTCTTGTTGTTGATGCTTCTCAGGTATTGTACTTTTCATCATTGCTCAGGTTTTTGCAGTATGTTATATTTTCGTGTTTCTTCAATGTTGGTCGTTCTTTTTTTGAGTTACTAGTGTCGATAGTTCTCATCAAGCTACCTTGATTGTTGACCTATAGAAAAGCTTACAACGGTAGAGAATGAGTTAGTTACTTGTGTGTTGATAGGAAGGTTTTGTATTTGTAGAGATAAGACATTCTCTCAGTTACTAAAAGTTCACAAGCTTGTTCCAAGTTATTATTTCATTGTATCACTCTTTCTAATTTGTTGATTTAGCGTGAAATGATCTTTTCTAGGGAGTTGAAGCCCAGACACTGGCGAATGTATATTTAGCCTTGGAAAGCAACCTTGAAATAATTCCAGTACGTAGCCTTGCTTCTTATTTGTAATTTGAGATTTTCTGCATTGTAGTTATTCTGCTCCTTGAGATGCACCGTTTGTCCATAAATTTGTCTGATCATCTGAATGAAGCCGAAATTGTCGAGCTTAAATTCTTTATTGAAGTGCTTATCATTTCAAGATGGATGAAAATCTTCATATTTGAAAGTAAAGGCAACCCGTACCCACTTCCATCCGTTGATGATATAATTCAATGTTGTCAATCTCGTACGACAGTCAATGGGTGTCTTACGAGACTGTCTAGGTGGCTTTCCATGTGTATTGGCAACCTGCACAATTTTGTGCTAATATTGTAAGTTACGGAAAGGGTTATCTTACGATACGTTTTATTACTGTATCACAAAACTTAAGATTTCTGGAAGCTCAAAAAGTCATAGCTTTGATCTACCTTCAATTAGCAAGAATCAATGAGGAAAAAAAAACGAAATTGAAAAGGTTAAAGATGTCAAGAAGATCTAATGTGGATTTGGTATACATCCATGGTTGTCAATATCGGTGATATACGATACGCATTGTCCGATACGCATCGATTCAC
>MKEJ01098003.1:0-25928 GCA_001753735.1 Embelia ribes | reverse complement strand
GTTTAAATATTTCTTAGTAATATTGTCAAGAATTTAATTTTGAATACAAATGAGGTTCAAATATTTCTTCGTGAGATCCGTATTAGCAAAGATATTTGGAAAAAATAAGGATATTGGATAACTTAAAAATATTTTTTATTGGGTAAATCTCTTTTCATTTCATTGGGCTTTCAAATAGTTTTTTTCAAATAGTTTTTATTGGGTAAATCTCTTTTCATTTCACTTTTGTATAAAAATAACAATTTCTCTGTTTTTCTTCATCTCTGCCAAAATCAATAAATATAAAAGAATCAAAATAAACACGTCTCCCAACCTCTCTCTCTCTCAACGAAAAGAATTCTCCATCACATTGCACTTCTGTTAAAAAAAAAAAAAAACCAACCAATTCAAATTTAAAAAAAAAAAAAAACTTATAGCCAGACATTTTCCCCATTTAAATTGCATACAAGTAGCTTATTTTTCATGCATATTGCTTGTGTTTTCGGTTTGCCAAAATGTATATCTGAGATCGAAGGACAAAATTCCAGAGAAAGCATAGAAGCAAAACTAGATTGGAGGGAAAAAATAACAATTAGGAGAAGAAATAGACCAACCTGAAATTTCCGAAGATGCCAATCTATTATCCTTTCCAACAGCTATATGGTTTCCAGAAGTATCTATTCACTCTCACTTGCAGTATTCAAAGTCCCAACTTCTGGAAAAGAATGATCCACAGCCTCCTGTGACAGTTCCTCCGTGAAATTACGTGCTAGATCTTTTACAGTTTCCAAAACAGGATCCACTTTATCTGTACTTTTTGAAGTCTCCGTAAATGGCATTAAGTCTGTTTCAACTAAACCTACCTTTCTATCTTTGTGTTTTGCCTCATTTCATCCGTAGCTAAATCATCATCAACACCTCTTTCATAAAGCAAGGAAGTATCTTCTGCAACATCTAAAAGATAAAGATGTTCCAAAAATTAGTGTCGTTCAATAATGAGCATCAGAAAAACAGATATCAAGATGTACTTGGTTCAATCCTAGGACCAGCAGCGAATTCTGATCCACGAACTGCCTCACTGTTTACGTTGCCACTCTCTCCATTGAATGAAAACCCCAACCCCCTTCTCATGGTTAAGGGATTCAATGATCCCACATTCAATTTCACTAGAATCATTAGGAATCATGAGCTTCTCTTCCATATTGGAAGAAACAACTTGATCATGGTGCACACTGTTTAGGTCTGAGGCCAGAGCATGCACAGTGGGAGAAGAGCCACGATCCTCAACACTGGAACCTTTGAGAACACCGGAGACGTATCACCAAATTTTGATTTTTCAACTGAATGTTCTTCCTCTTGAATCAAAGTTGTCGAGGTAACACTACAATGTTCTACCACAAAACTAATGCTAGTCCCATCCCCCTGTGCATCAGAAACTTTATTGTCCATATTAGACAACATAGTTGCTATATTATTACTGATTGAAACCTCAGTATCTATTAGCTACTTCTGCAGTCCCACCCCCCTGCAACAGAACTTTCACCTTTTCGGAACTATTAGCTACTTCTGCAGTCGGGCACATCCAGCTCTGAAACAGAAGAAATTTCAGTCTTCTTGGTGCTAACCTCAACGACATGTGTCACAAAACTACCATTGCCTTGAAAATCTTTAGACAAGTGTTCCTCAATATTTTCATCAAACTGCTGATGAATCCATGCCAGATTGGACGACTCCACATGTTCACATTCACTATACTCGTTGGGTTTCGAGGCAAATACATCATTATCACATTCTTCAGACATCTGCAAGTCACTGCTTCTAACCACAGTAAAACCAGAAGGTTCATCCAATTTATTGACATTAATTTCGACCGGACACAATTCTACAATTTCGGAATTGGATGAATAACAAGAAAGGTCCTTTAAATTAATTCCTTTCAAATTTTCTTCATCGGCTTGAACCTTCTTACTGAGAACATCCTCCTCCTTTACTTCGTTAACACTGTCTGTTAATGAACAGCTGACACTGACAAAACTAACATCAGTTACGTCTGAACAAACAGTAATTTACAGTGATATCCAGTGATGTGGAGTCTTCAGCCTCTATCTGCATATTATAACCAGAAGGATCTTGCATCCCATTGTCGCTAGATTTAGTTGACGTACCAACGATATTAAGATTCTCTTCTCCGTGCCTTTTACCAAGATTATCATCAGCCCTATCAACACCACAGGTTTCTCTCAAATCATTTGTACTCAACAAGCGAGATCCACCAAGTTGAATACCTCAACTCCTGGAGAGCTAGACACACCTTCAACTTCTTTTAACACAGAACCATTATCTGCAATCTTTTCCAAACATAATGCGAGGTCTGAATCCATAACATTCACCATGTTGTCATTTTCCTTCAAATGAAACTCCATTTGCTCAGCTACACCACCCAATTTCTGACAAATATCTGATTCTTCAACAACAGTTACGATCTCTTCCCGTCCAACAGATTTTAATAACATTTCAACAGATTCAGATGGAGTTGCCTCAGACCAGACATTATCACTCCTAAAAATAGGGCAACGTTCCGGAATGCTAGAACTAAACACTAAGCCACCACTTCCTCGAGAAAAATTCTCAATCCACTGATTGTCTTCCTAACTTGGTATACCAAGGAAACCCTCGTTTTCAACCAAGCTATCAAACCTTAAATGTCCTCGAAGTCCATCGTCAAAATCAAACTTAGGAACAGATGCAGAACAGGACAGAATTTAGAGCTCCCTTCACTGCCTACGTGACAATTCTGGCCTTGAGATTCTCTGTCATCATAATCCATCTGTGTTCCCTGCAGACGTGAAAAAGAACCCCAAAAAATGAATGAAAAGAATAGTACTCCCTCCGCCCCTCCTAGATAGGCTTCCTTTCTATTTTTAGTTGTCCCAAATTCTAGTCCACGTTCCTTAAGAAAAGTAAGATAAAGTGAGTAGTTTACTAATATGTCCTCATTTAAAGTGCTGTTTATCAACAAATACAACTTTTCATATTCCCAATGAAGGGCATATTGGGGAAATTTTGATTATAATGCCTTTTTTACCACATTATTCTGTGTGAAAAGGCAAAGAAGCCTATCAAATAGGGAAAGAGGGAATAATGATGATGATAACTACAGTAATTCAAATTTCTAGAAGCATGCACATTGAATCTCCAGATGCACAAATCTTGCCATTCCTAAAAATACAGGGAAGTAATTTTTATTCCCTCTGAAGAGTGTGTTTGTTGCAGGTTGGCGGGTGTGCATAATGAAATAAAACACTGGATTCAAAAGCAGAACGAGATAAAGAAGAGACACGTGTTAGATAAATACGAGCACATTAGGAGATCAACCCGGACAAACACTATATGAAATAAATGGCACCTCCTAATACGCAAACCCAACTTCATAACTTATTCAAGAAGCAAAAGAGACTATCATCTGTACTATTTCCCAAGGCAACAAAAGTGCCTAAAGCCTTCCTCACAAAGAAAATGCTGAAGCGAGGATCAATAAGCATAGAAACTCTGTTGCAAGCCAGTCAAGATATCCACATCGTGACAGATATTACCAATTTTTTAAAAAAGAGTTGACTAACAAGCAAAAACAGATCCACAAATGTTCTAGGGTTACTCAGTAGTGAATGATAAATGTTCATTAAAAATAGAACACAAGAAAGTTTCTCAAAGAGTAAAGAACAGGATACCCATGACAGAAACACTTGTCTTTGAAATTGTCCTAGTTACTGAACGGTCATTTGGACAAGGCCTGCTAGATCATCTGGCACATGCTACACTAGCTCCCTCAGGAGAATGACTGATCTTAGGTCATATGTGTAGATACCTTAGGGGAAAATGCATAAAACTATAAACAAGAAAACAAAAAGGAGCAACCTAAAGATTTCTGACATTAACTTTAGCTATCGATGTAGTAATCCCTCTGATGCAAAGTAAATCATATTGACTTGAGACACTATTGACGCCGCGTGCAAGGATTATCAAACTTTTGAGTTTTAAATATTTTCTAGGAATAAACATTTTAATACAACTTGAGATACCATAGATTAAATTTCCAAAAAAAAAGAGATACCATAGATTAATTTCGCAATGAAAGGGCATTATCATAAATTCCAATAGACAAATATACTCTAGACTAATATGCGTGCAATTTATTTCAGGAACTAATATAACTCTAGATACAGTGTTAAACAGATATTTGTTAACTTTAAAAACATGACAATTTCTTTACATGCTTACACAGTTAACCAACAAGAGTCAAACAAAGTTAACGGACAAAGTGAAAAGCCTTTCCATCTCACACCCGTAGGGCTAAATAAATACTGACTTCCATTCAATCAAGAGTCATCATCTCCATATTAATACTTCTCTCGGACATCTCATGGGTAATAAAATCCTAATCATTTTATGTTATGATCTTATACACTGGTTGTAGATAAGATAGGCAAATGTCACAGCAGTCCTATAAAATCTTTCAAATACACTGGCACTCAGTCATCACCGCACTTAACCCGAGGTTTGTGGTTTAGCAAACATAATTGGGCACTACAAAGTATGAAATTCATAAACATTTTACAAAATTCCCCCCCAAAAAAAAAATCTTTTAAACACGCTAAAAAATGCACTTTAAACACCATTTAGCATCCCAATATTAGACAAAGTTGCATGATGAAGAGTACAAAAACTAAACCTAATCAACTATTAAAACAATCTCTTTTAATCCAGTAACTAAATCACGGGCATGACAAAAAATAACCTCCCCCAATTTAGTTCATTTTCACCAACTAATACCCTAAGAGCCAGAAACCCTAATCAATAAATGTACTTAAAAATCAAAACACTAATCAGCATCTACATATACAAAATCTACATAGTCGAAGTTTGATCACAAAGAATGCCAAGACTAACATAAGCAACTATTCCAACATGCTATTCCAAATTCTATCAGTGTTGCTAAAAGGACTCAACGCCCTTAAATTGCCAATACCCCTTATCGGTTTAAGCGCTAGGCTCCAATCAGGGGACTTGCTTAAATAATGCAAGATACCATTTTATTTTTATTTTAATTTTTTATTATTTTTAATTTTTTTGTGGAATTGCTTCTTCTTCATCATCCAAGCCTTCAAAATCCCAACAAATTAGGTAACCTCCAAAATTCTTATTTTATTTGGGGTATAGGTTTTTATTAACAAGTGTGATAAATTAGCCGTATCTTCTTGATACATTATATGTGACCTTTTTATTCTACTAATACTTCTCCTGGTAGTAATAATGAGTGTCTATGATAATATTGCATATCATAAAAATAACATTCCACAAATTAAAACAAATTTAGAAACCTAGCATGACGTGAAAAAGGAGTTTGCCTTAGGTGCTAGATCCTCAGCTCAGGGAGGAGGAAGTCACGGTCTAGACCCTTATGAAGTGCCTTGGCCTCGCCTCACGTTGCATGTGCACCTGGAGTTCCTTTAACGATACCAAACTCTATAACAAATTTAACATATGACACCAAATGCAATTACAAATTTGCATTACCAAATTAAACATCCTAGCTGAAACCCTACCCTTCAATTAAGTTTCACCAGCACGTGCTAAGCAAATATGCACTTGATACACTAGTCAGCAACCACATATACAGAAATATTACAAAGAAAAAAGTTTCATGATAAAGAATGCGAAAAACTAACCTAGGAAAATATTAAGCAAGTAATCACCGATTTAATTGCCCACTCATAGTAGTACAATCTTCATTCCATGTGTAAGTTCAACCTCGAAGAAACAAATTACAAATCCTTGCACAAATGCTCCTCAAGTTCAATCAATTTTCGCTACTAACCTTGAAAAACAAAAACTCCATAAATAACACTAGTAGGAGTTGGCTCATTGTTTATATGGATTCTCAAAATCATAGTTAATCCATGTTCATCCTATCTTGATCTTGATATTGGTAGTGTTTAAAGCCCGAACTTGAATATTTCTACAAGTTAAGTTCATGTATGCCTCCATTGCGACCTGAAAGTCACGGTTTCGTACTCGGGAAATAACCTCTCTAGAAATAGGAGTAAGGTTGCGTGCATCAGACCTTCCCAAGCCCCACAATGCGGGAGCTTTGTGCACTGGAACGTCTCTATATGTATATATGTTATGATTTTGAAGCAGAGAATAGTTTCCCAGCAATGTATATGGTACTGATTTCTTGGCATTGTCCATGCCAGAATATGGAGATAATAACCGTCCTGGCTCATCTTCTAGCAGAGCAGCCTCTGGGAAAGAGAAGAACCTAACTTCTTCAGTTGGTATGTCAGTACATTCTGCGACTCCTCTCTCTCTCTTAAAATGTCATACCTGTAATGGCAAAATTCTCTCTCTCCCTTTTAAGTCATGTCATTAATGGCAATGTCATTCCAGGAAATGTCAAGGATGAAACTGCAAATACTTGGACAAGAGATGGTACCCAGCATACTGAATATGGAGTCCAGCCTACTGCTGAGAGGTGGCAGAGTGATATGCCACCAGGCGGAAACCATCATCGTCCACCTCAGCACTTTGATGCTTGGTATGGTCCTCCAATGAATTGCCCTCCTGGTGGATGGTATCGAGGGCCTCCAGGTGGTCCTCCTTATGGGGTCCCACTCCATCCCAGCGGCTTCCCGATGGAACCATTTCCTTTCTGCCGTCCACAAATGCCACTTAATAGCTCACAACAAGTCCCACCCGGGGCCACACCTAGAGGGCGTCATCCGAAAGATGGGGAATTATGTAGACCCCATGTTCCTGAAGGTTACATTCACCCTCGTATGCCTATTAACCCGGGTTTTTACCCTGCTCCTATGGCTTATGAAGGATTTTATGGTCCGCCGATGGGCTATTGCAATCCCAATGAACGTGACAGGCCACTTATGGGAATGCCACCTGGCCCTCCTGTTTATAAGAGGCACCCATATGAGAATGCTATTGACCCTCATTCTAGATCTCCACTGCATGGGTCCCGGGGTAAACCGTCGACTCCAGAACGAATGGCACCTAGATCAGGTCTTTCTGATGATACTCGAGGACCATACAAAGTTCTTCTAAAGCAAACTAATGATTGGGATGAAAAAGGAGCTGAAGATGAGTGGGACCATGGTGTACCTTCTAATGTCCTTTGTATCGAGAAGGATGATCAACCGCGGGCACGGCTGCAGAAGAATGAGTGGGGTTTGGAAGATGATCAGGGAACTTACCCTTTGGATTCTGCTAAGTTGCCTGAAAGTAGGGGCAAGGTGAGCACAGGTGTTGATATTTTGGGTAACAAACCCGGAAATGAATCTAGTTTTTCTCAACCATCCCAAGTACTTGCAGCTTCTCCAAAAGGATCAAATTTGATGCAAAAAATTGATGGTCTAAATGCTAAAGCCCGTAATGTTGATGGACGACCTGATGTTTCTACTCTTCCATGCAAGGAAGTCCAATATAATCAACCACATACAAGTGGAGCGACCCCTTCAAGGTTCAGTACTGACATTGCTTTAACCTGGTATATGATTTTTGTGATTTCCTTTTTCAGGAAGATTAATTTTTAAATTTACAGGAGACCTAGTCATAGTGCACAAGGTAGACTTGATCACCGTGGTAAAAGGTTAAACAATGAGGATGTTGATGGATGGCAAAAGAAACCCCTTGCTGGCAAATCTCCTGCTGAAGTTTCAGTTACAAATTTAGAAGCAAGTTCTAATTTTCTTGTCCGTGATCGTCACAACATTTTGGAAGTGTCTGGAAAATCTGAGCTTAACCTCCAAGGTAAAGATGAAGGAGATCATTCGACACTGTTCGTTGATGAAAGTGATAGCCTCGCACAGGTAATATACAGTGGTTACCAGTGAGTAGTAACTAAGTGTGGATTTTTTTAGGGGGAAAATGGTTTGCGGTAAGCAGTGGGGACGAGTAGTGTTGAGTCAGTTGGTATCCGATCAATATATGGTACTCATGAAGCATAAACTTGAAAAAATGATATGTAGTTTTTTTTATTTGCCAGTAATGAGGAAATAAAATTTTTGATACTTGAAAACAATTTTAGAAATAGAAGTAAGAGGACATAAGTTGGTTAGTCAGACAACTTTTTTTACGAGGGAAGAAGGGAAAAGGTTACTAGTAAGCATTCAATTGTCTGCCTTTGTATAATATTTGCCTGATGTTCTTCTATCAGCGGGCTAAGATAAGGGAGAAAGAGAAACAACGTGCTGAGAAACTGCAAAAGGAGGAGGAAGAACGTATAAGAGAGCCGAAGGCTATGGCGAAATTGAAAGAACTGAATCAACGCACTAATATAGCTGACATTTCCAGTCAGAAATCAGGAAAGCTCCGTCTTGTGATACAGCTGAGCAGGAGGAAGAGGAATCTTGAAAATCCATGAACTCTAATGTCGATTCTAGTAAATCAAAAACCTTGAGTTCAGCAGTTGTTCCTAACCGCAAGGATCAGATCAGAGCTAGCAATAGTATTATGGTTGGAAAAAATACTGTTGTTTTTGATGATGCTTTCTTGGTGAAGCCAAGCAATGTCCGTTCCAAGACTCAGATTGCAAACTTTGAAACTTTTTTTCAAGTTAGTGATGGAAGTGTTTACGAACATAAGCGGACATGACAAGGACAAAGGCGGAGTTTGAACTCAGTGAAGGATATGACTGGAAATCGGTTCCTTTAAGTCAAACCGGTGAACCAATTTCTAAGGCTGCTAATGATGTTTTACATTCTGAAAATTCAGCTGTTTAAGTTGTCCCAAGTGGCGAGCCTAGCCAGGTCACAAGGCCAAGTGTTATGACACAGTCATCTACACATCACAAAAGAGCAGCATGAAGAAGAGTAGAACTGCTGCACCATCAACAGTCACCAAAGAAACCAATGCTGCAAAAGTTCCCTTTGAGAAACCCGAGCTGGATATTAACTTGCTGCAGCCAAGGTCTACTGTTGCTAAGCATGTCATTCAAGATTTCGAACAACATTCTTATTTACTTGGAGAAGAAATTAGTCATAAACGAGGTCACCTCTGGAAACCTCAGAAATCTCGAGGCATGCCACGGAATCAACAAGGTAATAATAAAATTGGAAAGAGAGACAAATCCAATAGCAGTGATACTTTTGCCTGGGCACCTGTTCGATCACAGTATGAAACCGAGATGATGGATAAACCTGACGATAATACAGAACTACTAAGTGATACTACGAAAGCAAAGGAGGAGAGTGTGGTACAGAATATTATGAAAACTAAGATAGCCAAGATGGAGAGCTATATACGAACTGATACTGCAAAAGCAAAGGAGGAGAGCGTGGTACAGAATACTATGAAAATTAAGATAGCCAAGATGGAGAGCTATATACCAAAGCCTGCTGCCAAAGAACTGGCTCAGCAAGGAAGCATTCAGCAGCCGGTGTGGTGTCTCAGAACATTGAAACTACTGAACATGGTGACTCAACTATCATTAGTGTGGGGCCCATTGCTGAGTCGAACAATGGAGATAGTTAGCAGAATAAACTTTCGAAAGTCGTGGAGCGTGGAGGCAGAATGGTTCTTTTGAATCAGCGCTAACCATGGTTTGCAAGAGGCTGAGAAAAATGTTCAGGAAACGATATCCGTTTAGGACCATCGAAGGACGGGGAATTTTGATCTTGATCATGGGATTGCTGGTACTGGGTCCACTGACAAGATCTCAACTGAGTCTGCTTCGGCTCCTGAGATGAACCAAAGTGATAAAAGCAACTCTTTAAAAGAGAATCGTTTTGGTGGGGAGCAGCGAACATCTAAGTGGCACCAAAAACCCAGACGTACTCGGGTCATGACTACAGATACAAATCCGGCGAAGGGCAAATAGATGCTGCTCCTAATAGAAACAATGTTGATCATTCCAACTCCGAACTGATGAACGAGTAAGAAATGCTAAATATGGTGCATCAAGATTTTAAGAGTGAGAGAAAGCCAGCATCATCATTCAGAGAGCGTCTCCACTCGTCAAATGCAAGTGCTGGTAACAATCGACATGTAAAGAATAATCTCCTCAGGATTTCATAAGAACGGAAACCACAATAATCAATATGCAGAGACCACGAGACCCGTGAAGATGCTCCTTTTAACTGGGAGAGGCCAAGACAAAGTTTGCACTTTTAGTACTAGCTGGTTGGTCAATATGGAAGTGACAAGCCGAACAATATGAAGGCTTCAAGAGAAGGTTCTCAGAATATTCACCTGAAGCATGGTGGGGATCTGGTTGGCATCGAGCTGTCCATGGAGAGGCCCATTATGACTAATGGCACAGATCATCTCGTATTGCGTACATGTTCTTAGGGTGTTTTAGGAGAACCATTCTACCCTGCACTCAGTGATGAATGGATTAGCCTAGATTGCAGGTATTGTGATTTTGAGTGATTGTTTCCTTGATAACGTTTCAGAAAATCTGTGCCAAATGATGTGACAGCATATTATATATGTTGTGGCCACATTATTCAGGAACAAAATGGTGTATATATCTTTTGCACTTGTCCATTGCAATGCAAATGATCTAACTGACAATATGCTTACCATGCGGGGTCGGGAAGTAACTCATGGAAGGCAAGGTCAAGTGTTATCTTTTTTTGTACAAAGTTTTCTCTCGTGATCAATGCTGTTTCCGGTCGATAGATTTGCTGATCACAAATTTTCATTTTGATCATGGCTTGTTAACAGTGAAAACTGTTATCATTTTTAAGCATTGTAAATAATTAGATATTGGGATCCTTTAGATATATATTCTAGTTACGGATTGCTACATATTGTATTAAAGATTGCTGTTTTGTGGATTTTCTACTAGTTGGTATCTTTTTGAGGCAACTTGTTACCATTTTTCCTCTTTCTATTCCCCATTTTTTTGAAGGCACCTGAATGCCTGTTGTTTATGTCTTGTAAACAGGTGTTGATATGTGATTTAATTGTACTTAAGCATTTTTATGGTAAATTTGTCATATACAAAAGTGACAGTGTCGTGACCAGACTCAAAAGACAAGGACTTGAGATTTGCGAGTTGAAAGTGAGGGGGAGGTCAGTGAAAGTTGTGGAGTTCTTGAAAAATCTACTCTTTGAAGTTTGTGTTTTGTACCCGAAACAAAAAATTTGGGAGTTAGAGCATTTCCACTAATCTTTCAAACATCTTAAATGAACAACTTGAAGCAGAAATATTTTCCAGCAAAAAGGCACTTGGTTCTTAAGTCATATTAGAAGCGTGTATGCACAACGGTTTTCCGGTTGCCAAGACTGAAGGGCAAAGGGCTGAGGTGGATGAGAGTCCAAATAAGCATTGATCGCTTGCTTATGGAGCAGATTGGCTGAGAGGATAGTTTTTTCCAGAAGGTGAAAGAAAGGGCGGTTCATTTTATCACTGGCTTCTAAGGATATGGGTGCCTAAAAGTGATATACAGCTTTCTAAATTGGAGTGGCTCGGTTCCACTTATTTAGATTTTGGTTGAAATGTTTTTGGAGAAAGGCTGAAGAACATTTCCAATAATCGCTGAAGACCAGGACAATAAGGAGCTCCGATTCAAGATACAACCCCGCCTAAGAGCTCCGATTCAAGGTATGACCCCGCCTGGAAGTAATTTCCTTCCAAATTTTCAAGTTTGTGAAACATTCTTTTTTTAAGTTTGTATTTCTAAAAAAAAATTAATTTCTTTTCATTAGTGTGTAACTCTTTGAACAAAAATAGGCAAGCGAACCGAAACAAGTTGTTTATGCTTAGTTGCCAAATGAGGCAGACTTAAACTTCTGCTTATTGTAATGTTTCTTGTAGGACTAAATGTGAGATTCTGTAAAGTTGATATGAACTGGCTGGTAAATCTGGTATGACCAGAACCAGAAATGACTTCAAGAAGACAATATTACGGTGTGTCTTTTTATGGCTCTGATATGAACTTTTATACGACTGACAGATCAACTCTTGGGTTCTGATCGGTCTGACAACTGCGAGAGTGATTAGCTTTGCTCAAGAAATATCAATAGAGTAAATGACTATTGTATGGTTGGAGCCGTATACACGTGTTGACTTGGCAACAATCTAGGGGCAACGGTTGGCCCGCAAGTGTGATTGGCAGTGTTGAAAAACTAATGCATGTATGTTGCTTTTCCTTTTGTATGATACTATGATCTGTCACTTTATGGGAATTTGGGGGCAACCCTTTCTTTGTCCTGAAATGAGGTTGAGTTTTCAAATATTTTATTACTTGTTCTTATATACACAGGAATCCAAAAAATGGTGACCACAATTTTCATGACCATAGATACAACATTCTGTTCCCCTCTATCGTGACATTTCTTCATTCATCTTGTCCTTTCTCCCCAATCGGGGATTGGCCAAGTTGGTAAAAATCGAGCACTTCATTCGAAGAGCACTTGGGTTCAAGTCCCTCTTCCAATAGTTCCCTTTGGTGGGTGAGTTGTTAGTAACATTGTGAGCACTCATAGAATTCTCGGCATATGCCCTGACCCTGAGATGGGGTAACCTCTCCTCCCTCGAAACTTTTATGTACCAAAAATAAAAAATCTTGTAATTTCTCTCAGTATGGTAAGAAAGTGATGCATATAACAGTGAATGGGCAATGAGGAGATCATGTTTGTGAGGCCAAGCTTGAATAAACTGCCAGTATTTTTTTCTCATTTTCTTGTACATTTGTTTTGGTTTTGAATACCCTCACCTTCACAGGGTTCATTTGCACCTCCTTTTGTTTTCTTTATCAATATGATTTGGGGTTGAGTGAGTAATAATTAGTATTTTCAATCTTTTAAACTAATCCCTATCATGTGAGCTATTTGATTATAAGTATCTCATTGTCAGTAAGTTTCTGTAATGCTCAAGGACAAGATAAATAATATAAGAACTATGTCAGAGAATCTCATCCCTGAGTAACAGATTAAACAGTACATGATATAATCTCTGTGAATGACTTCTTATTTCTCAGAATTTCTTTTAATCATTCTGATTTTTTTTTGCCTCCGGCTAATCTTAAAAAAATTGAAATAATATTTGTTTCATAAAGTAAATAATGGTCCCCTATTAGTTTGTCTTATTCCAGCATGCATCTGATTTATGTATCTCTCTTATCTGTATCTCTGCTTCATTTCCAGTCTCATGTGCTATATCCTCACTACACCACCAATTCAGACCCTTGATTAGCCACTAATCACCATCCTTAGCCTCTAAAATTTCTTACATCAATTTTGTTAATATTAATGCTTGGGTTCTTCTTGTTATATTGCCATAAAAGTCGCATGTTTTACAAAATGGATTTCATTTCATATTTATCTCTTAAGTAAGACCATGTAAATTGGGTTCAAAAGTTGGTCTTTAAGGGGATGGGTTTGCTAGGAAGAACTATTTGGCTTGTTTTATCTTTTTGGGTTCTTGCGTTTTTGTTTTCTAAAGCAGCTCTTTGTGAAAGTTCTGGGGTGCATGTGAAGTTCTTGAAAACCCCGAAATCATTTTCAAATCGGAAGTCAGCATCATTTGTTTTTGCAGTTCTCGGCTATTCTAGTGGGGATGCTTGCACAGACTGTATCGCCAATTGCACGGTATGTTTATACTATTTGTATACATGGCTTATGCATGAATGATTTTTGTATTATTGCGATGAGAGTTATTTCATCTCATTTTGAGGTTTTCTAGTTGACATATGATATGTGTTTATATTGCCTTCTGTTATTTTTCTTCTAAATATGGTTTTCGAGTTAGTCTTATTCACTTTTTCTTCAGTTCTGATCTATTTTTACTTGATTTAATTTTGTTATCTTATGGTTTCAGTTTAGTAGGAAAGTAATACAATTACAGCATACATTCTCTTTCGGTTAAGAAGTGAGTGATTTGTGAAACCCATGATTTTACCAAAAAAATTAAAGAAAAGAAATATATTAAGATTTACTCCATAAAAATCTTTTGAACTATTGTGTTCATCGGATATTTTAATGATCGCGCACTCACCCATTGTGTAGGTATATTTTTATACCAAATTGCATGCTTATTCTGTTTTTCTGTTAAAAGCTTGTTTAAGTGTTAATGAAAACCTTTTGATACACAATTTTCACAGCTGGATCACAACATCACTATGAATTGCAACGATAAAAAAGCTTCGTACTCGGGGCTGAGTGATGGAAAACATACTCTCGAGGTCTGCACCTACGGGTCTCGGGGCATTGGCTGTGCTACTTACAACTGGATTGTTGGTTAGAAAATCTTAACCCTTCATATTTGAGAATTATTGCCACTTCTCTGTGCATTATTGTTTCAAAATACCTTATAATTACTCTAGTACATGATAATGCAGATACCATTCCTCCCACTGCAAATATCACTGCAGCAACATCTTTTACTAGTACTGTTAATCTTCCTATAAATATTTCTTTTAGCGAATCATGTCCCGGTGGAGGAGGTTTTAGATGCTCATCCACAAGTTCCTGCAATGTGAGTACGTAGCCTTTTGAAAATCAAACTTTCTTCTTTTTTATTTTTAACACCCACAACTTCATGTGGATTAAAAGATAGATTCTGTACTATTTACTGAACTTTTATAACGTATACTGATACACCTCATTACAGCTTATCGTCTATGGGCCTGGTCAAGTTGTGCCATCTACACTACGTGTTCTTGAGCCAGATCTCAAATTTTCTATTATGGTGCATTTGTCTTCAAGTGTTGAGTATGGACGGGTGATTTTGGTCATGGGTAAAAATTTCTGTACAGATAGTGCTGGAAACAAATTTTCAAAAACAGAAAATTCAAGGTTTTTGTTCCATTTTGGTGAGTTCTATTTCTACTTGGCGTTGCAAGAATTTTGATAACTTATTGATACTTCTTGTGGGTGACATATAGCACTCCGTTAACTAACCAAATTATGTTTTTCGTGTTGGGTTGACAGATAGAAGAAAAGTCTTTCTCAGCTTGAGGACTCATATACCTGAAAAGCTACTTCAACTGGACAATGAAATGAGAACCGTACAAGCAACTAATAACTACGAAAATTTAAAGGCGTATGTATATTTCTCAGAGCCAGTTCTCAACTCATCGGCTGAAATATTGCGATCTGTCCGCATAAACCGTGGCTCTCTAGTTCCGATCAATTCAAATACACTTGGAATGCGCAAATTCGGGTTTATGGTTGGTGAAAATTTTTGAAGTATTTGTCAAATTTAGTTTCCTTAATTACGTGAATGTTAAACTCATAATCATTTTCGCATTTCAGATGGAAGATGTATCAAGTATGTCTATTGTCACAATTGAGATCAATTCGAGCTCAATAATAAGCAGACAGGGGACTCCCGTTACTCCTGCGGCTTCAGTTACCTTCCTTTATGGTATATTTTTATACCTGGATATATCTATCTACATATGTAGCGATTCAAGTAATCTTTATGTTAATGTCGTTTAATGAAAACTAAAAAGATATAAATGTGAAGAAGTTTATCATATTTGGTCTATACCTCTGTATAATTATTGGATTTGCATTATTGAACACATTTGAATTTATATGTTCAGACTCTCAGAGGCCTGCAGTGAGTTTGAGTACAAAATCCAGCTCGAGAACTAGAGAAAATAGAATTTCGGCTTGGGTAAAATTCATGAAGCCCGTATATGGTTTCAACTCTTCGCACGTATCCATTAGCGGTGGAAATTTATTGAGGTGTGAAATTTACATGAGAAAATAATTAAGATTTGTAACAAAACAAATTTATGCAGAATCTAACCGACCTCGATTTATTTGAATTACTCAAATTTCATCTTACGCTTATCTTTCTTTGGATTCAGCTTTCAAGAGGCGAGCAAGAAATTGTATGTCATAGAGATGAAGCCAGTCAACCGTACCATCTCGATCAGTATTCCGGAAAATGTAACACAAGATGTTGCCGGAAATAGAAATACTGCTTCTAACACTCTCCAATTCAGGCACTGTAAGGATTTGTTTTTTCATGACAAATGTAAAGCAGTTTTTTTCTTGATCACCAAAATATTTATCTACTTAATTAATGTTTCGCAGATTCTGTGCCAGTTATATCTTTGGTGTTCTCCACATTTGCAACTGCTGCTTTTGCTATGACAGCCTTGGTTGCAAGCCTGCTCACTCTTTCAACGGCAACCCTTCAATCTGTTGGGGCATTTTTGAGACCGTCTTCTCTACTGACATCTGATCCGGCAAGGAGTTTGTTTGTAAGTTTTTCGTTCTTGAAACTTATAATTATTTCCCTTTTCCTATGTGGTGTGCTTTTCTTTGTGCCTTCTAGATTGACGTCACTGAATTTTCATGATTGATTGAATTCTTAAACTGGTGGCTAAAACAAAAACACTGCAGGAGCAAGTTTGATGAACTGCTTCCAGAAAAGTATCTCGAGAACCATTTTTGAAAATTACAGTTTGGGAAACCTACGAAAACTTACTTTTTCTGGTCTCAAGGGAATTTTTGACGATGAAGAAATGGCATGAAAATAATCATATTGTTTCCAAAAGTTTCCATGTTCCTGTGTCTCAACCAATGAACGCAATAAGGAGGAAAAAGCCAAAAATTTGTTAAAGCAGAACGAAACAGACACTAACTAATTTTCGGTTCATATTTGCCAGAGAATTGCTTACCACATTCAGGTCTTTGCATTGTCCAGATGGTTAGCTCCAAGCTTGCCAATTGAATATTTTGAATTTGTTAAAGATATACAATGGAGTATCCCCTATTTAAGTCTCCCGTGGGAAACGAGTCCCTCCCAACAAGTCATGTTTGGGTCTACTCCGCCCCAAAATCCTCATTCCTACGGTTCCAAAATTGATATAGCTGCTTCACTTTACGGGTTGCCTCTTACTCCTATGGAATACGTATCATTTTTTGAGGTAATTGAAAGAGATGGTTGTTATTTCGTTGAGGCTTTCTTTTGGATATTCGTGATCATTTTCCTGATTTAACGGTTTTCTGGCAGAGCCCAACTATGAAACCCGAGGCTGAATATCTTTCGGCTTACCCCAACTCAGATGGGTTAGTTACTGAATCATCTCACTAATTACTAGACATGTCTTGTTTGATGTATTACTTTGGCTCAAAATTCTGTATTGTATCTGTATACATATATTTTGTTCCAGTCTTACCTGATTCATTTGTTCTCCTAGCTGGAAGGAATTCGGCCGACTCATGTTCTGGTTAGCCGTCATTAGTGCCAGCTTCATCCTCTTGCATGGTTTAATCCTATTTGCCTTAAAATTGAAAAAGAAAAACTCGGAAAACCAAGGTAGTTTCGGATCCGTCATTTTCCCAAGATTCGAGATTTTCCTTGTAATTCTTGGCGTGCCTTGTACATGCGAAGCCTCGACAGCCCTAATTAAAGGTAATGGCACAAGAAAGACTCGGAAAATCAAGGCAGCCTCAGAAAAGTTTTTGATGTTTTTGTTTTTTAGGTGTTACTAACGAAATACTGATTGTGTTTCTTTGTCCCTTTGCTTGACATAGGAAGAGCAACTTCTGGGGCAGTAGTGGGAATTCTCTTATTGGTTGTCGTTTCGTTCCTATTGCTGGCATTTTTCATTTTCCTCTCTATCGGAATTACATTTGGAAAGCTACTTCACTACAAAGAAATACATCAAGAGGGCCAACAGATTCACTGGTATGGAGATCTCATACGTGTGACCCTCGGTCCCGGTAAAAGAGGTCAATGGACATGGAAAAAGCAACTGAACTCAGTGTATCTAACCATGTTTGGCCCTTTATTTGAAGATCTAAGGGGTCCCCCGAAATATATGCTTTCTCAAATTTCGTCAGGAAGTACCCCTAAACAAGGTGACACGATCATTGCCTCTGAGGACGAAACAGAAGATGCAGAAGCACCTTTTATTCAGAAAGTGTTCGGTATACTAAGGATATACTATATGTTGATCGAAAATGTGAAAAGGGTTTCTCTGGGAATTGTTGCGGGTATGTTTTCGGAGGATTGGTCATCTAAAGCCCCAATAATCATCTTATTATCCATCACCTCTTTTCAGCTCTTTTTTATAATTCTTAAGAAGCCTTTTATCAAGAAAAAGGTTCAACTAGTGGAGATCATCTCGGTTTTGAGTGAACTTGGGATTTTTGTGACCTGTTTTGTTCTCTCCGAAAAGGAATTTTCTAACACATGCGAGACAAAAATTGGGATCTTCATGCTTTCGCTATTCTTATTCGCCTTTCTAGCACAGATGGTGAACGAGTGGTATGCACTTTGCAGACAGGCAAAACAGCTGGATCCTCGCGGAGAGTCATTCTACTTGGGTTTAAAAATATTCGGACTCGGGATTTTGATATTTTGTGTGCCTCGGCAATGGACGAAGAACCTCGAGCGTAGGTTTTTGTCGAACCAACATGTCGATGAACCACAGGACCCGCTTTCATCAGGCGATCAGCCGCGATTGCAACAGCTGAGGAAAATGGCTAGGGCGAGCTTTAGTAAACCGAGTGGTAGTAGTTACCCCTCTGATCCATCAAGCCGACCTAGATGGAGCGGATTTTGGAATACAAAGAGGAGTGGGAGCTCGTCGACGCAGAAATCTTCTGCGGATTATAGTGGAAGACCAAGTCGATTATATACAGATTTAGAGAAAATTTTTGCATCTAATAAGTGAAATTGGAAATGTGTTGTGACACTTACTGATATCGATCATGACTTTCATATTAGTCACTTGTCAAGATATTTGGAATAACAAAAATAAACTACTTTTTTTTGAAAATTAGAGTACACTTTAATTGCTTTGTTTGTAATTGCTACTTATTATGCGCTTTAATAGTCTTCTTTATCCAGCTTTACAATCTGTAAAACTTGGAACATAGATGCATGAACAGTAACTACATGAGGGTTCAAGTATTGCATAGAGCAAGATGGAAATTTGACAAGAACTTGAATATAAAATAGATAACACAATGAGTTTTTAATATAAAATAGAAAATATAAAAAAGGGAGCGGTGACAGGAGTATGAGCGTGGGGGAGATTGAAGGTGTCGACAAAACTTTTTTATTATGTTCGCTTTGTTAAACATGAACATGGATTATTGATCATGGCATTTCTCGTTGTCGTAGGCTGAGATGATCTTTATGATGACTAATACAAAGGAATTGAACCGAGTTGAGCCGAATTTCTCAATCTTATCCAATATTATATAATATTATGCATCAAAGTGAGGATGGTAACCCCAAACGTAATAATGATTGGAGCGTTCAGATTAATTTTTTATTTAATTTTTAAAAATTCATTTCTCTATAGAATCAATATTTAAGAAATTTATTGCTTAATGCTATTAAAATTATTATTTATCATGCAATAAAATGTAAACATACATTTTCACATAATCTTAATTAGAAATTTGTAATTCTGTAGAGAAAATAGATTTTAAATAGAGGAACTATAGATCGTAAATTCTATCACTCAAAAATCTAATGTCTAAATATTGTAGAACATTTATGGTCCAAAACTTATTAGAACTTGACAAATGGAATAATACTATAATAGTATTTTCACATGTATTTCGCAACCCCCTTTAAGCATAAATTTGTCCAATCTCATATTTCTATTGCAAAATACTTTATAAAAATTGCTAAAGAGACTTTTTCATATATATAAAAAAAAGTCAATATTCACATTTTCTCTATTAAAAAATATTTGTTCCAAAAAAAACACAAAAATACTGAGGAAAAATTTTCTTAAAATTTTTAAAATTATATAGTAATAACTTTATCATATCAACAACTTATTTACAAAATTTAAATATGATTAATCCTTATTCGATAAGAAAAATAGATTTGAAGTAGAATGTTTTAGGACAACCATTCTACAACCTGCACTCAGTGATGGATGGATTAGCCTAGATTGCAGGTATTGTGATTTGGACTGATAGTTTCCTTGTGCCAAATGATGTTACAACACATTTTATATATATATATATATATAAGTCGTTGCCACATTATTCAGGAATATCATGGTGTATATACCTTTTGCGTTTGAATGCCTGTTGTTTATGTCTAGTAAACAGGTGTTGATATGTGTTTTAATTGCAATTAAGCATTTTTATGCTAAATTTGTGATATACAAAAATGACAGTGTCGTGACCAGACTCGGAGACACGGACTTGATGTTTACAATTTGAAAGTGAGGGGGAGGTTAGTTTAACATTGTGGAGTTCTTGAAAAATCTACTCTTTGAAGTTTGTACTTAGTACCCCAAACAATCAATTTGGGAGTTGGAGCATTTCCACTAGTCTTTCAAACATCTTAAATGAACAACTTGGAGCAGAAATATTTTCTAGCAATAAGGCACTCGGTTATTAAGACGTATTAGCAGCCTGTATGCATAATGGTTTTCCAGTTGCCAAGATAGAAGGGCAAAGGGCTGAGGTGGTTGAGAGTTATAATAAGCATGAATCGCTTTCTTATGGAGCAGATTGGCTGAGAGGAGAGTTTTTTCAAGAAGGCGAAAGAAAGAGCGGTTCATTTTAACATGGGCTTGTAGGGATATGGGTGCCTAAGAGTGATATACAGCTTTCTAAATTGGAGTGGCTTAGTTCCATTTATTCAGATTTCGGTTGAAATGTTTCTGGAGAAAGGTTGAGGAACATTTCCAATAATAGCTGAAGACCAGGACAATAAGGAGCTCTGATTCAAGATATGAACCCGCCTAGGAGTAATTTTCTTCCAAATTTCTAAGTTTGTTGAACATTCTTTTTTTAAGATTGTATTTCTAAAAAAAATTTTTTTTTTTCGTTATTGCATAACTTTTGGAACAAAAATAGGCTAGCGAATTGAAACAAGTTGTTTGTGTTTAGCTGCCAAATGAGGCAGACTTAAACTTCTGCTTATCGTATTGTTTCTTGTAGGACTAAATGTGAGAATCTGCAATGTTGATATGAACTGGTTGGTAAGCCTGGTATGACCAGAACCAGAAATGACTTCAAGAAGACAATATTATGGTGTGTCTTTTTATGGCTTTGATATGAACTTTTATACGACTGCCACATCCTCTCTCGGGTTCTGGTCGGTCTGACAACTGCTAGAGTGATTAGATTTGCTCAAGAAATATCTATAGAGTAAACGACAATTGGTTGGTTGGAGCCGTACCTATGCGCTGACTTGGCAGCAATCTAGGGGGCAGCGGTTGGCCCGCGAGTATGGTTGGCAGTGTCGAAAAACTAAATGCATGTATGTTGTTTTTCCTTTGGTATTATACTGTGATCTGTCACTTTGTGGAAATGTGAGGGCAGCCCTTTCTTTGTCCTGAAACGAGGTTGAGTTTTCGGATATTTATTTACTTGTTCTTATTTACACAGGAATTCAAAAAATCAGCTCACTAGTGAGTGGTGACCACAATTTTCATGACCATAGATACAACATTCTGTTCCCCTCTATCGCGACGTTCCTTCATTCATCTTTTCATTTCTCCCCAATCGGGGGTTGGCCGAGTTGGTAAAAATTGAGGTCTTCATTCGAAGAGCACTTAGGTTTGAGTCCCTCTTCCAATAGTTCCCGTTGGCGGGTGAGTTGTTAGTAACATTGAAAGCACTCAAGAGAATTCTCAGCATATGCCCTGACCCTGAGATGGGGTAATCTCTCCTCCCTCATAACTTTTATGTACCAAAAATAAAAAATCTTGTCATTTCTCTCAGTATGCTTGGTTAAACGGCCGGTATTTTTTTCTCATTTTCTTGTACATTTGTTTTGGTTTTGAATACCCTCACCTTCACAGGGTTCATTTGCACCTCCTTTTGTTTTCTTCATCAATATGATTTGGGGTTGAGTGAGTAATAATTAGTATTTTCAATCTTTTAAACTAATCCCTATCATGTGAGCTATTTGATTATAAGTATCTCATTGTCTGTAAGTTTCTGTAATGCTCAAGGACAAGATAAATAATATAAGAACAATGTCAGAGAATCTCATCCCTGAGTAACAGATTAAACAGTACATGATATATTCTATGTGAATGACTTCTTATTTCTCAGATTTTCTTTTAATCATTCTGATTTTTTTTTGCCTCTGGCTAATCTTAAAAAATTTGAAATAATAGCTTGTTTCATCATGTAAATAATGGTCCCCAATTAGTTTGTCTTATTCCAGCATGCATCTTATTTATGTATCTCTCTTATCTGTATCTGTGCTTCATTTCCAGTCTCATGTGCTATATCCTCACTACACCACCAAATCAGACCCTTCATTAGCCACTAATCACCATCCTTTGCCTCTGATATTTCTTACATCAATTTTGTTAATATTGAGGCTTGGTTTCTTCTTGTTGTATTGCCATAATAGTTACATGTTTTACAAAATGGATTTTGTTTCATAATTTGGGTTCAAAGTTGGTCTTTAAGGGGATGGGTTTGCTAGAAAGAAATATTTGGCTGGTTTTGTCTTTTTGGGTTCTTGTGGTTTTGTTTTCTAAAGCAGCTCTTTGTGAAAGTTCTGGGGTGTATGTGAAGTTCTTGAAAACCCCGAATGCACTTTCGAATCGGAAGTCAGCATCATTTGTTTTTGAAGTTCTCAGCTATTCTAATGGGGATGCTTGCACAGACTGTATCGCCAATTGCACGGTATGCTTATACTATGTGTATACATGGCTTATGCGAGAATGATTTTTGTATTATTGCGATGAGAGTTATTTCATCTCATTTTGAGGTTTTCTAGTTGATATATGATATGTGTTTATATTGCCTTCTGTTTTTTTCCTTCTAAATATGGTTTTCGAGTTAGTCTATTTGTTTTCTCTTCAGTTCTGATCTGTTTTTACTTGATCTGATTTTGTGATCTTATGGTTTTAGTTAGTAGGAATGTAATACAATTTCAGCCTACATTCTCTTTCATCTAAGAACTGAAAGGTTTGTGAAACCCGTGATTTGTTAAAGAAAAGAAATCTATTAAGATTCACTCCATGAAAATCTTTTGAACTATTGTGTTCATCGGATATTTTAATGATCACGCACTCACTCATTGTGAGAAACATGTTAAAACCGGTAGGTATATTTTTATACCAAATTGCGTGCTTATTCTGCTTTTCTGTTAAAAGCTTGTTTAAGTGTTAACTAAAATCTTTAGATACACAATTTTCATAGCTGGATCGCATCACCTCGAATTGTAATGATAAAAGAGCTTCGTTCTCGGGGTTGATTGATGGAAATCATACTCTTGAGGTCTGCACCAACGGGTCTCGGGACTTTAGCTGTGCTACTTACAACTGGATTGTTGGTTAGAAAATCGTAACACTTCATATTCAATAATTTATTGCCAATTCTCTGTGCATTATTGTTTCAAAATACCTTATAATGACTCTAGTACATGATAATGCAGATACCATTCCTCCCACTGCAAATATTACTGCAGCAACATCTTTTACCAGTACTGTTAATCTTCCTGTAAATATTTCTTTTAGCGAACCATGTCTCGGTGGGGGTGGTTTTAGATGCTCTTCCACAAGTTCCTGTAATGTGAGTATGTAACCTTTTGAAAATCAAACTTTCTACTTTTTTATTTTTAACACCTACAACTTTGTGTACAATAAAAGCTAGATTCTATACTAATTACCAAACTTCTAAAACATGTCTTATTTCAGCCTATCGTCTATGGGCCTGATCAAGTTTTGTAACCTTTTGAAAATCAAACTTTCTTCTTTTTTAATTTTAACACCAACAACTTCGTGTACAATAAAAGCTAGATTCTATACTAATTACCAAACTTCTAAAACATATGTCTCATTTCAGCTTATCGTCTATGGGCCTGGTCAAGTTGTGCCACCTACACTACGCGTTCTTGAGTCCGATCTCAAATTTTCTATTATGGTGTATTTGTCTTCAAGTGTTGAGTATGGAAGGGTGATTTTGGTCATGGGTAAGAATTTCTGTACAGATAGTGCTGGAAACAAATTTTCAAGAACAGAAAATTCAAGGTTTTTGTTACATTTTGGTGAGTTATATTTCTACTTGGCATTGCAAGAATTTTGGTATCTTATTGGTATTTCTTGTTGATGACATATAGCTCTTTGTTCGCTAACCAAATTATATTTTTCATGTTGGATTTACAGATAGAAGAAAAGTCTTTCTCAGCTTGAGGACTCATGTACCCGAAAAGCTACTTCAACTAGACAATGAAATGCGAACCGTTCAAGCAACTAATAACTATGAGAACCTAAAGGTGTATCTATATTTCTCAGAGCCGGTTCTCAACTCATCGGCTGAAATATTGCGATCTGTCCACATAAATCATGGCTCCCTAGTTCCGATCAGTTCAAATACACTTGGAATGCGCAAATTCGGGTTTATGGTTGGTGAAAATTTTTGAAGTACTTGTCAAATTTGGTTTCCTTAATTACATGAATGTTAATCTCATAATCATTTTCGCATTTCAGATGGAAGATGTATCAAGCATGTCTATTGTCACAATTGAGATCAATTCGAGCTCAATAATAAGCAGACAGGGGACTCCCGTTACTCCTGCGGCTCCAGTTACCTTCCTTTATGGTATATTTTTATACCTGGATATATCTATCTACATATGTAGCGATTCACGTAATTGGTACATTCATAACGTTTAATCAAAACTTGAAAGATATAAATGCGAGAAGTTTATCATATATAACCTTTGCCTTTGTATAATTATTGGATTTGCATTATTGAACACATTTGAATTTATATGTTCAGACTCTCAGAGGCCTGCAGTGAGTTTGAGTACAAAATCCAGTTCGAGAACTAGAGAAAATAGCATTTCGGCTTGGGTAAAATTCATGAAGCCTGTATATGGTTTCAACTCTTCGCACCTATCCATCAGTGGTGGAAATTTATTGAGGTTGGTGATTTACTTTAGAAAAAAATTAAGTTATGTTTTTCAAAAATGATTTACATTTATGAGGTATTATGTACAACCATGAAAAACCTGCCCATAAGTATGCAAAACCTAACAAGGCATCGATTTGCTTGAATTAATTAAAATTTCATCTTATGCATATCGTTCTTTGGATTCAGCTTTCAAGAGGTGAGCAAGAAATTGTATGTCATAGCGACGAAGCCAGTCAACCGTTCCATTTCGATCAGTATTCCGGAAAACGTAACACAAGATGTTGCCGGGAATAGAAACACTGCCTCTAATACTTTACAATTCAGGCACTGTAAGGATTTGTTTTTTCATGACAAATGAAAAGCAATTTATTTCTTGATCAGAAAAGTATTGATCTGCCTAATTAATGTTTCTCAGATTCTATGCCTGTGATATCTTTGGTGTTCTCCACATTTGCAATTGCCGCTTTTGCTACGTCAGCCTTGGTTGCGAGCCTGCTCACTCTTTCAACGGCAACCCATCAATCTGTTGGTGCATTTCCGAGACCATCTTCTCTATTGACCTCTGATCCTGCAAGGAATTTGTTCGT
This sequence comes from Embelia ribes, assembly GCA_001753735.1. Taxonomy (NCBI): domain Eukaryota; kingdom Viridiplantae; phylum Streptophyta; class Magnoliopsida; order Ericales; family Primulaceae; genus Embelia; species Embelia ribes. The sequence continues at coordinate 522 of MKEJ01098003.1, read as the reverse complement.
AAGTTTCTCGTTCTTAAACTTATAATTATTTCTGTTTTCCTATGTCTGTGGTTTTCTTTGTGCCTTCTATGATTGACCTCGCTGAATTTTCTTGATTGATTGAATTCTTAAACTGGTGGCTAAAACAGAAACACTGCTGGAAAAAGCTTGATGAACTGCTTCCGGAAAAGTATCTCAGGAACTTTTTTTTAAATCTACAGTTTTGGAAACCTACGAAAACTTACTTTCGCTGGTCTCAAGTAGATTTTTGGTGAGGAAGAAATGACATGACAATAATCATACTGTTTCAAAAGTTTCCATGTTCCCGTGTCTCAACCAATGAACACAAAAAGGGGAAAAGACCAAAAATTTATAAGAACGGGATGAAACAGACACTAACTAATTTTTGGTTCGTGTTTGCCAGAGAATTGCTTGCCACATTCAGGTCTTTGCATTGTCCAGATGGTTAGCACCAAGCTTACCAGTTGAATATTTTGAATTTGTTAAAGGTATTCGATGGAGTATCCCCTATTTAAGTCTCCC
>MKEJ01097999.1:0-10717 GCA_001753735.1 Embelia ribes | reverse complement strand
CGCGGGCCAATGGAAAAAAATTGATTTTCACTAATAGATAATATAATGCCCCTCTCTTTCTTACCGCTTAAGATTTTAGATGACATGGTCACAGGTCACCTAACATATACTGACAATCATGCATGTATCTGTATGTAAACTGTATGAAATTAGATCCTTATGCATTTCTCGTATATATAATGAACAGATCAACGCATATGATGCAATACATGGGTGTCCTACAGTTTTGGTGCATAATTTTCTCGTGAATGTCATTACTCAATTCTGTTTCGTTCCATAATTTTAATTGAAACATTTGTAGTCCCTACTTTTTTATAAAGAGACAGTTTTGGTTACTAATTGTGATATTGATGATAAATTTGGCGGCTTTCATAGAATTATCCTAATTTTGTAGTTATTATCGTGGTCACAGTAGAAGACTGTACGGACATAATTGATTAGAAAAGACTAATTACTCTTGAGAAACTACAAATGGGTCAATTGATATAATTTTTATTTCTATCCGACGTAATCTGCCACTCTTAAAACTTGGGGACCAGTATTGTTATAATTGAAATTATAGTATAGGGACCAAATAGAATTTCTGTTGGAATCATAAGATGGAACCTATTAATATGCTGAATTCTTGTCACTATACTTGTGTAGTTAGGCCCTGATCACATTTTCCATTTGGACTTGTTTGTAAATAATTATAAAATATGCTTACGATGCAGTTTCCAGGTCTGGATTGTGTACTTTTCCTATTGTAATTAGCTGGGATTAATTAATCTGAAGGAGCTATTAAACCATATTGCATTCCATCCGTAAAAATAATACAAACTATCCTGCCCAACAAATGGACTCAGTGAATTGTGGTAGTTATTTCCGTGAATTGTGTATTACGTGTTTGTATGAGTATATGTTTATATTGTATTGCCAGTGATTTTTCTGTTTACTGTTGGTATAAATATTATACTTACACTTTTGGATTTGAATGTATGATATCTGTCTACATACAGATGCAAGTAACAAAACACATGCTCACTCGTCTTCCGTTCAATTCTGTTGGTGTAAAACAGAACTTTGTGCGACTGTGGATAGTTAATTCAATTTAGTCTTATTTGGGAGGAAATTGACATGTCAAAACTAGAGGATATTGTTCTCTGTTTTATGCCAATGCTCTTGGATTGTTTTCTTGTAACCTATTTGACTAATCTTGCAATGTTTTTGCGTATCTTTGAACTTTTCAGCCTCTGAGAATGCTTTCAAGGGGATTTTGACCAGCCTGCCTAAGCAAGGAGGTGGTGAATTTGGCAAATTCTACAGCCTGCCAGCTCTGAATGATCCCCGGATTGGTAAATTCCTTCAGCTTGATTCATATTACCAGTTTTCTAATTGTTTTCATTTTCTGAATAGTATTGCAAAGTGATTGTTTAGCTCTCAGCTTAAAATAAATGATAACTGGCTTTGGTGCATGATAAATTGGTTTCATTTCATTTAATCTGTATATTCTTTTAGACCGAAAAGTCAAAAGGAGCTTAGCTCTCAAGGTGTGCGCCTGAGGCTCTAACTCTGCTGTAACTAATTAGGCAAAAAGCTAGTGAGGAGCAACCAAATAAGCCAAAAGAGTCTAAACTTATAATTAATGTTTTTTAAGGGAATAAATTCAAAATTTGTACCCTGGAGTGGTATTATATATATATATATATATATTTCAAGTCAATTATTATTATGAACGCATGTTACAATCATGAACATTAGTTACTGGTGCTCACTGGTTTCTTGTATCCTTTATATATATACTAGTTGACTCGAAGATACTTTCTGAATTTTTTTAACATTAGTTACTACGAACTCGTTGCAATCACGAACAGTAGTTACTGGCACTTACTGGTTTCTTGTATCATTTATATGTATACTAGTTGACTCGAAGATACTTTCTGAATTTTTTTAACATTAGTTACTATGAACTCGTTGCAATTACGAACAGTAGTTACTGGCACTTACCGGTTTCTTGTATGTATGAACAGACAAGCTGCCATATTCTATCAGGATTCTTCTTGAATCAGCGATTCGTAACTGCGACAATTTTCAAGTCACTAAGGAAGATGTGGAGAAGATTATTGATTGGGAAAATACTGCTCCAAAGCTTGTTGAGATTCCCTTCAAGCCTGCTCGTGTTCTCCTGCAGGTACTTGTCATGACTCATGAGTTTCCTATTTTGTGTATTCCAATGAATTTTATTTCTTAAACCGGTCTTTATGTGCCAGGATTTTACTGGTGTTCCAGCTGTTGTCGACCTTGCCTGTATGCGTGATGCAATGAACAAGCTTGGCAGTGATTCAAACAAGATCAACCCTCTTGTGAGAAACATTCTCATTCTGTTCATCTAAGTGATTTGGCACAATTGCCTTGGATATTTCATTTTCCCATTTCTGGCCCTAATTTCAAGTTTGGTTCAACATTGTCAAAGTATAGAAAAGTTAAAATTAACTTGACCTGTAGATTCACCTCAATGTTTCCTTTTCATTTGCATTTTGTGTTTAGTCACAAGTCCTTGACTCCTCTATACTCAAATCAAATCCTCTTTTTTAACGACTGAATGCCTTTTTGTCACATTTCTGTAAGCTCCTTTCTTTGTGTTCTATGACTGTTTATCTTTTGAAAATTTATCATTTCAATTATTTTTCTAATATAATATATATGCATAATTCAGGTTCCCGTGGATCTCGTGATTGACCATTCAGTTCAAGTTGATGTTGCAAGATCAGAAAATGCAGTGCAGGCAAATATGGAGCTTGAATTCCAAAGGAATAAGGAAAGATTTGCTTTTCTAAAATGGGGATCGAATGCATTTCAGAACATGCTGGTTGTTCCTCCAGGGTCTGGTATTGTTCACCAGGTATGTGTACTAATAGAACAGCTTTGTCAAATTGTAAAGCTTTTGAAACAAGGCCCGGTAGTGTCTCATTGTACGTGACTGTTTAAGTCTTGTTTCTACTTTGTTACCTTGACATCCTCTTGTTTATGTATCTGGTCCAGATTTTACTAATTCTCACTTTGGACATGCAGGTTAATCTTGAATATCTTGGACGTGTTGTCTTTAACACTGATGGCATGCTCTATCCAGATAGTGTGGTGGGAACTGATTCCCATACTACTATGATTGATGGGTTAGGAGTTGCTGGATGGGGAGTTGGCGGTATCGAAGCAGAGGCTGCAATGCTTGGTCAGGTAAAATCTCGCAACCACTAATCTATGTTATTAGACTTTTGACTCTTAAAAAGTATGTGGGTTACGTGTCTTTCTATTACAGGTTCGTTTCCCATAATAATGGTTTTCTTATTGTGAGATAGTCTTGTGAAGAAAGTCTTTTCATGAACAGGGTTTGCAGTAGAGTACTCTATGATGTTTCTTTTCTGCTTGGTAAATGGTAAAAGTATTATTTTGTAGTTGTTAATAACAAATTTGTATAACAAAAAACAAAAGGAACAGTAAAGAGCTTGTGATGTACTTTTACGGCGAAAATGCCATTGTGAGATCGAGTTCAACTATAAATGAAATTGATTTATTTGACAATTCTAAGATTGAAGATGCTACCACTAACTTTCTAGCAGTATTAAGGTAAAAAGCAATTGGTAACGTTTTGTTTTGCACAATGACAGCCCATGAGCATGGTATTGCCTGGTGTGGTTGGATTTAAGCTATCTGGAAAATTACGGGATGGTGTTACTGCTACTGACTTGGTTCTGACTGTGACACAAATGCTAAGGAAACATGGAGTTGTAGGAAAATTTGTCGAGTTCTATGGTAATACACTGCTGCCTAGTTTTTTTTTCACGTTGAATGGTTTTGTTAATGCTGTAATTGATGTTTTCCCCTTGTTCATACAGGTAACGGTGTTGGCGAAATATCATTAGCTGACAGGGCCACCATTGCCAATATGTCTCCAGAGTATGGTGCAACTATGGGTTTCTTTCCCGTAGATCATGTAACTTTGCAATATCTGAAATTGACTGGACGAAGTGATGAAACTGTGAGTTCCTTCGAATATACCCATCTCCATCTTGAATTGCCTAAATTGATAGAAATCATATTGCCAATGATATATACTGTCTTCTTGTGTGCTCTTTTTACTAAGTAGAATGTTTTTTGTTGCTTCCTATAGGTGGCCATGATTGAAGCATATCTGCGAGCAAATAATATGTTTGTTGACTATAACAAGGCAAGATTCTGGATGATTTTCTGTAACATTATTTATCTTGTCAAGTTTCTTCTTTTGATCTTATACTTTTTTTTTTTCCATCACAATACAGCCTCAGCAAGAAAGAGCATACTTATCCTACCTTAATCTAGATCTTTCAGAGGTCGAACCCTGTATTTCGGGGCCAAAGAGGTAACTTATTTTCATGCATATGCTTTAGAGTCTTAACTCAGTATACTTTGTACTCACCTAATTGTGGGTTCTCTCATTGGCAGACCTCACGACCGAGTTCTTTTGAGAGAAATGAAGTCTGACTGGCATTCTTGCCTTGACAGTAAAGTTGGATTCAAGGTACTCTATTAAATCACATAAACACATCGTGGCCTGAATATCCACTTCACTTTATGCTGCCATTTTTTTCCTTAAAACTATTGTTATTTATACCCAGAAAAAAAGGGTAAAAAAAATCATGCGGATTAGATATGTTCTTTCTGATTGCTATTATTTTTTATGTTTAACATCAATACTAGAAAGGTATTGCTTGGGCAAGCAGTTTTGATGTAGGTGAGAAATGGAAGCGAGGGAATGTTTATTCCAAATCAATGATAAAAACTTTATAGTTGTTTTGTTTGTAGCTTCCTTCCCTTTAATTTCACCCGACTTTTGTATAGATTAAACTAAGAGCTTTCTTAATTTTACCTTTCATTGCAAGTGTCCTTACTCTTGACTATGATGTTAGGGTTTTGCTATACCAAAAGAGGCACAACACAAAGTTGCAAAGTTCTCTTTTCATGGACAACCTGCAGAACTTAAGCACGGCAGTGTCGTCATTGCTGCTATCACGAGCTGCACAAATACATCAAACCCTAGTGTCATGCTCGGTGCTGCCCTTGTTGCCAAAAAGGCCTGTGAACTGGGTCTGCAGGTCAGCCACCGAACAGCTTGCAAACCTGCAATGTGTTGTGAATGAGTTGGGTGAGATAACATTTGAAAATCCTTTCTTAACATACTCTCTATTCATTTTCAGGTTAAGCCATGGGTTAAAACCAGTCTTGCCCCAGGATCCGGAGTCGTCACAAAATATTTGCTCCAAAGGTATGGCTTGTTATGTTATGAAATGATATCATTTGTCCAATTATGCTTAGTAAATTATATCCCCACATTATTCACATGGATCGTATTTATCTTGCTTTGTGCAGTGGGCTACAGAAGTACTTAAATGAACAGGGATTCCACATCGTTGGATATGGATGCACGACTTGCATTGGAAATTCAGGCGATTTGGACGAATCAGTTGGTTCTGCTATTGCTGATAATGGTAGTGTTTATGTTTTGCTTTCCGACATTCCATCTGAATGAATGTCTGCTTCTTGCTATCTGTAATTATTTTATCTGAATGGTCCATTTACTTCAACTGTGATCTTCATACACAGACATTGTTGCTGCTGCCGTTCTCTCCGGGAATCGGAACTTTGAGGGGCGTGTGCATCCCCTGACCAGAGCTAACTACCTTGCTTCACCTCCTTTAGTGGTTGCATATGCCCTTGCCGGCACTGTAAGTAACTAAAGACTACTACTAAATTGTTAGTTCTGTCCTAATGAAATTTTAAAACTAAAAATAATTATGCTAGTTGACTGTCTTTCTCGACCAAAGCCATTTTGATTAGGGAGATGGTCATGATGGTGGAACCAAACGCAGAGATCTATTTCATTTTGTACCGCATTTCTGATGTTGTTGGAAACTCTCTCTCTAAAAACAAGAGTAAGTTTGTGTACATTAGACCCTCTCAAAACCCACAATGCCAGAGCATTGTGCACCGGGCTGTCCATATAGCATTTCTAATGCTAAGCTGGGTTGCTCTCTTGTTCGTCCTCCGAAACACCAATTGAATCACTTACAGTTCTAAGCACTTGCACACCTTCACTCATCTGTTCTGATATTTGCTGGGTCATTGTGCCATAACAACTGAATTCAATTTTACACTCCCCGCTGTTTCACCATATTATGAAGCAGACCTTTCTATTTAAGCTATTCTCCTAATCATGCATAAAAATATTATTGTACTAACATTTAATCGGTTCAATATATGATTCTAGGCATTCTTGCACCCTTCCTAAGTAAGATCTTAAATTTTAGCTGTCACAAGCCACAAACAATTGAATTAATTGTTCCCCATTGCCTCTGGATGTGATGATATAGAAACTGTCTTGCATTTAGGTTGACATTGACTTCGATAAGGAGCCCATTGGAGTCGGAAAGGATGGCAACGGAGTCTATTTCAGGGATATCTGGCCATCTTCTGAAGAAGTTGCACAGGTACAAATCTTTTTAATCTCGCTAGAAAACTTTTGCTACTATCGTTTCGTAATTAACCTTTCGTTGATTGCCATTTAGGTCGTTCAATCTAGTGTATTGCCAGATATGTTCAAGAGTACCTATGAAGCTATCACCAAGGGAAATCCCATGTGGAACCAATTATCAGTTCCTGCATCTAAGCTCTATTCCTGGGACCCGAATTCTACCTATATTCACGAGCCTCCATATTTCAAGGATATGACCATGGATCCTCCTGGCCCCACCCAAGTGAAGGATGCTTACTGCTTGCTGAACTTTGGTGATAGTATCACTACAGATCACATTTCTCCGGCAGGAAGCATTCACAAAGATAGTCCTGCTGCTAAGTATCTCATTGAACGTGGGGTTGATCGAAAAGACTTTAACTCTTATGGTAGTCGTCGTGGTAATGATGAGGTGATGGCAAGAGGAACTTTTGCTAACATTCGTCTGGTCAACAAGCTAATAAATGGGGAAGTTGGGCCAAAGACGATTCATGTTCCTACTGGCGAGAAGCTATACGTGTTTGATGCGGCTTCTGTAAGTCCTACATTCAAAGGGTTGTCACCATGGGTGTAAAACTGTTTTCTGGCTCTTGAACTAGTAAAAGAACTCCTAGCTTTTTGTTGTGAAGCTTCTTTTTGCAAGAAATTTCATGACGCCTTGGCTTTGGGAACCTAGTGGTTTTGGTAGTATAAGAAAGTTACGGTGTTTTCTAAAGTTTAATTGTTTGAAGTTTCTAAATTGACAGTGACTTGGATTAAAAATTAGAATTTAATGCCAAAAGAGTGTCCTCTTCTTTTGTCAGCAATGTTGCCGAATGAAAGTCAATTTTTTTTATTGATGAATATTTGACATCAAGTTGCTGTTTTGTCAGAGATACAAGGCTGCTGGTCAGGCTACTATTGTAATAGCTGGTGCGGAGTATGGAAGTGGAAGTTCTCGTGACTGGGCTGCTAAAGGCCCGATGTTGTTGGTGAGTACTTGTGTTAAAAAACTGTTAATCGCTTTTATTTCCCAGGACTTAGAAATCTCTGTTCTAGTCTTTTTCATGTCTCTGCAACTATTAATTTGTAACAGGGTGTTAAGGCAGTTATCGCCAAAAGCTTTGAGAGGATCCATCGCAGTAACTTGGTTGGAATGGGTATTGTTCCTCTTTGTTTCAAGGCTGGGGAAGATGCCGACTCACTTGGTTTGACAGGTCATGAGCGTTATACGATTGACCTTCCCAGTAACATTAGCGAGATAAAACCTGGCCAAGATGTTACCGTTCGGACCGATACTGGAAAAGCTTTCACTTGTGTTGTCCGATTTGACACTGAGGTATGAAGTGGAGACCTAATTTATTTTATTTATTTATTTATTATTATTATTATTATTTACGTATCTCAATATATTTGTTAGCAAAATCCCTTTTTTGATGCTAATATTATTTCCATTGCAATTACAGGTGGAGTTGGCTTACTTTAACCATGGGGGTATCCTTCCTTATGTCATTCGACAGCTGAGTAAGCACTGATGTGGTTGATCGGTTTATTTCTGCGGCTTGGATATTGTTGTGAGCTCTAATACAAATCTGCAATGTAATAAGTTTTTGAAGCATATGAAACATTTGTCCTTTAATCGATGGGCAATTTGTTTTCTTCCACCGGCCTGGTATTTCAAGTGTCAAGTTAGGGAAGAACAACAATTTTTTTATAATAAAGTTAGTTTTGTTGTTGAGTATTTCCTTTATTTGTTTGGCTTTGAATACTGCCAGTTTTCTTGTTCGGCTTTTTCTGCAATGGGAGCTGTTGTTGTAGGGTGCATGATTTGTTGGAGGCGAAATTTTCCATTCAATTGACACCCATCAGAGCACATTCATTTGGAGCGAGTGCGTTGCATTTGCCCCTGTTGAATGGCGTGGATATGTCAGATGCGCTCACTTCTAGAGTTACCCTTCTTTTCTGTTGCTTTTTTTTGAAATTTTTGTTAGCGGTGAGGATATGTTGGCCGGGGGAGATAAATTTCATCTCAATAGATTTCATTCATGGATGTTATAAAATTTAAATCATGAATAGAGTGCCTTCGGTTTTAAATTTTTTCAGTCGATGGGAGTGTTATAGATATGGGGATGAACAAATGCACCAGATGCAACCCCATGAATCAACTGAGACGCCTCGCAAATGGGCAATACTTGCCCGTCCGCGGTCTTATGTTAATTACAGTAGGGTCCTGAAATAAGGATTAGACACCAACGAGCGAGATTAATACAAAGCTCAGAAAAATTAGTTGCTGTTGCAAGTGTGATAATGATTCTAATTCTTAGTCTATTAATCAATATCCACACTTGCACTCCATTAAAGTGCTCAGATGTAGCAAGTCTTTTTTACCATGATGATTTAATTTTAAAAATGACTTACAATATGAATATTTTATTTTTTAAAATAAGGAAAAAGTCCCAAGTTATTGCCTATCTTTTGTGTCGTTTCAATTTAACCTTGATCCTTTTAACTTGTTTCTATTTATCACCCTTTTTTTTTTTGTTAATCAATTTAGCACATTACCGTTAATCAATATCAACGATTAATGCAATTTGTGATTACATCTAATTAATGCGTTAACCAGTCGATATATGATTATAGTCATAATTTAATATACTTTGCGCAAAATGGTGTTAATACTCGTGATAAAACAAGTTGGTAAATTTCTTTTGTTGCAAGTTTTAACTCCTGCAAAATATATAGTAATAATTAAAATAGTACGTATAAGTTCTCTTATTATTTTGACCGTAGAAGTGGATCATATGTTTGATCTAACGATCAATTTAACGCCTCTTTTTAACCAATTACGGATAATGTCAATTAACGGTGTTGATTATTAAACTAAATTGATCAACCGAATAAAAGGATATGTGATAAATTAATCAAAGTTATTGGATATGGGGTAAATTGAAATTACATAGGGCTAAATATAAATCTACTCATTCTTTGAAACCAACCTTTTCAATGAAGCTTTTGTGCAGCAGAAATCTTATTTTTTTGGGAAAGCGAAAAATTGCAAGAATGGTCATTCAAGTCCCAAAGCAAACAATTATATTTCAAAGAAATTTGATGTACCGAAATAGAACAGATCATCACAAAAGATATATCAAAATAAAACAAATTTTAAAAAGAAAGTAGCTTATATTCGCGTTTCAAATGAACAAAAACTTGGTAAATGTTCAAGCTCTTCCATTTGTACAAGCTATAAAAAATGTAAAAAAGAAAATACTAAGGCAAAGAAGCTAAAAACTCAAAAATGCTATTTGTTTGCTTACCTAAAATAACCTAACAATATACAACAACAACAATAATACAAGTTTATATCTTAAAATTGCCCAACACTGTCTACCAAGCTTCAAAACTCTAGCCTTTTCAAATTTTTCGACACGCCTTGAAAAAGATATTAGGTGCGATCTTGACTCCTTGTTACTCTCTCTTCTTCTTAAGCATCAAGCCTTAAATGCCTCTCCCGGAATGTGCTGATGAAGATGGCCCGGTTATAGAGGATGACGGGTTGACAGAGGTGTAACTCGGGCCATATCCAATAAGGGATTGATATCAGATTCGGCAATTCATTCTAATAGCTTCCGAATCTAACATTTAAAATAAAAGAATTGCAAGAAATGAGTTATTCTTCATTTCATAATTAGAGAATCTACACGAAAAAAATAAACAATTTTTCTAAATTATAACTTTAACCACTGTTGACACTAATGCATTGCCTGTAAAGTTAACCTTTTATAGACAAGTTGTTAGTTTTATTCACAAACATTTATTAGTCAACAAATGATGAAAATAGGACCAAAATACATTTTATCAAACTAAAAATCTTTTAGTGTCAAACACATTAAGACGGTATGTGTTGTCCCTAAATCTCTTATTCTTTCTTGTAGTGTTAACATAAGTATGCTCAAATATATATATAATCTAGCTTCTATATCTATATAACTATATTATAAAAGTGTGAAGACTCTCTACAATTTTCTCTATTTTAAAATCCGAAAATTCCCCTCTCAATGTTACAAAATTACAACTATTTTAATTAATAATTTGAATCAAAGAAGGATAAAAATGTATTTAACAATATATATATATATATATATATATATATTACTATTTATTTAAATATCATATTTTAAAAGATATAGCTATAGATAATTATAACAATGGCCATCA
>MKEJ01097978.1:0-10260 GCA_001753735.1 Embelia ribes | reverse complement strand
ATCAAACTATGAGAGACCATCTTCGCCGCATTAAAGATAATGAAACTCAAGTCCATTATCTTAGTCATAGGATTCAAAATGAGTTGATACTCTTGCTTGCTGACAAGATGAAAAAAAAGATTCTACAAAAGATTTTGAAGGCAAAATACTTCTCGGTTATTCTTGATTGCACTCCGGACTTAAGTCACAAAGAACAAATAGCAATTGTATTTAGGTATGTTGATGTGGAAGATGGATATAAAGTTAAGGTAGAAGAGTTCTTTCTTAAATACATTAAGGTTGATGATACTTCGGGTCTTGGTCTTTTCAAGAAACTTGAAGAGACTTTTGGTTGATCTTAAGCTTGAAATTGATGATATAAGAGGTCAAGGCTACGATAATAGGTTAAATATGAGTGGGAAATATCAAGGTGTACAAAAAAGACCCCTTAACAAAAATCCTAGAGCACTTTATGTACCATGTGGATGTCATAGCCTCAACCTTGCACTTTGTGATATGGCGAAATCATGTACGAAAGCGAATTTTTTTTTTGCATATGTGCAAAAAATATATACTTTGTTTTCGGGTTCAACGCATAGGTGGAATGTTCTTAAGAGTTTTGTAAATGGGTTGACACCAATACCATTGTCAGCGACTCGTTGGGAAAGCCATATTGAGAGTATCAAATCAATAAGATATAATGCACTGAAGTTGAGAGATGCTTTGATTGAAATTGCAAACATCTCTAAAGAGGATGTTGTAAAGGCGAAAGCTAAAGGTTTGTGCCAAAATGCCTTGAGGATTTTGAGTTCTTGATTAGCATATGTGTTTGGTATAAAATTTTAAATTAAATAAACCAGGTTAGCAAGCTACTTCAACAAGAAGAAATGGATTTGGAAAATGTGCTCACAAAAATAAATGAGGTCATCATATTCTTTAAAAAGTTTAGAGATTGTGGTTTTGAGGACTTGATGGAAGAAGCTAAAGAACTTGCTAATGAAGTTAGTATAGATCCTATCTTTCCTAAAAAAAGAATTATTCGTAGAAAGAAATATTTTGAAGAGGCTATGGAGGTGGGTGCCAAAGAAAGCCAAACACCGGAGGATATTTTTAGAGTATCTTATATTTTTTCGTGATTATAGATCAAGCTATTACATCACTTGAGGTCGGATTTGAACGATATGGGGTTTATGAAAAGTCATTTGGGTTCTTGCTTAGTCCAAAATTGAGAAGTATTAGTAATGAAGACTTGAGAGAGCATTGCATTAATCTAGAGAGTTTATTGAAACATGAACAATCTTGTGATATACATGGGGAAGAGTTATATGGAGAGTTACGTGAATTGAAAGCAATATTGCCCACAGAAGTTACAAAATCAATCGATATTCTTGACTTCATAAGATCTTATTGGGAACATGGCGGTTTTAGTAATGCTTGGATTGCTTACTAAATTTTGTTGACTATACCGGTCACGGTTGTTTCGGCGGAAAGGAGCTTTTCAAATTTGAAGTTGATAAAAAATTATCTTCGGACTACAATGTTACAAGATATATGGAATGGATTAGTTATGATATCCATTGAAAGTGGGCTATTAGATAAGCTTAATTGTGATAAGGTGATTGAAGAGTTTACTTCAAAAAATGCAAGGAGAAGCATCTTTCTTTAAATCGGATTGTACGTGCTAGTTTATGAAGTACCATAATCGGACATCATTTTGTTGTTTGTTTTAATATATATTTTGTGGTGTAATAAACCAATACTTCTAATGTGATGATAAACATATCGAAAGATTGTTCATATAAATTTTTTTTTCCTTATAAAGGGGTAATCAATTTGTGATTCGCTTTAGGCAACCCCGGCCCTGCACTTTACGCAACAATACTATGCACACCACGCTAAGCCCACACATGCTCATGTATATATCTCTCGTAAGAAAGATAACGTCACTGTATATACATACTAGCACTAATGCAAGACGACTAAAGCGAAAAATTTAGAATGAAATTTCTGGTACATTACATTATCAACTTTGTTTTTGCTTTCTGTTTTTTTTTTTGGTAGATCAAAGTGGTGATCAGGATCAAGAAGCCACGTAGAGGATTTTACGTTTCTTTATGTGTTAATGTGTTATAGAAAGAAATTTCCAAAAAAAAAATGTGTTATAGAAAGAAGCTAAGATCTTGTCTCAGCGGAGAGAATAAAGGTAATCCTTCCCGAGGTAAATGCTAAGCGGTTACTTCCATTCTGAGAGAAATATACATTTCGTACAACCAAATATATGCATTGAAATGTTCTCAAGATTTTCAAACAGACTCCTTTGTGGCACACAAAGGTGGAAATGGATCTGAGCTTACGGGATTACCTATTACGTTTCTAGTCATATGGGTCATTTTTGTCAAATTCGAAGTTAAGAACGATGAAAAACTTTTGTGTGAAGTTTATTTTCTACTCTGCCTTGAAAATCTCTCCCAGTACTTGGATAACTTTTAACATTAACACTCTAAAATCTCCACAATAAAGAAAAGATAAATTATGGGTATGTCAAAGTAACATTACACCCATTTTCTTCACTATTCCTCGGGTAGAGCAGTTGTACCTGTAAAACACTTTGCATCATCATCATTGTCTCCTTTTGATTTGATCGGCTTCCTAAGCAATGGTGCAGGTGGCCAGTCATATCTTGGACTGATTTGAGAAATGTGAAACTCAAATGATGTTTCATCGGGCTCAATGATAGCACAAAAATCAGGTTGGTTCTTGATGGATGATCGGAGGGTTGAGAGCAAATCATTTGCAACACAAGTCAAATGAGCAACATAATCACAGTCTAGGCAACAGTAGATCCATACTTTTTCATCTATCTCATCGTTACAAACATTGCAGTTTAGAGATGTAGAAGAAGCGGTGAAGGAATATGCTGCTGGATTGGAGGAGAGGTACAGGCGTTGGTGTGGATGGCTTTCATGGTCCAATTTTCCAGGCAAAGCAAAACACTCTAGGTGAAGATCAATGCCATCCCTTCTTTTCATTCTAGAACCTTTCCCGAACTCCCCACAGACATCACAACGAAATGGTTCAGTTTTAGTGTGAAACAGGAAACTATCTCCATGATAGGGATGTGTAAACCAGAAAGTGCTAGTAATGTCTAAGGTGAATTCACAATTTGTGCATCTGGACAAGTGATCCTCCTCGACATAAGCAAGGGTGTGCTCCGGGTGACGGGGGTGTTTGATTAAAGAAGGGTACTCTTCACTCCACCGCTGAACAGCATAGTTGCATTGGTTGCAGCAGAAGATGTTTTTTGTCGTAAGTCTAACAGGGTGCTCGTGGGTAAAACGTTTAAACAAAATTGCATCCTCCTTCGGTTGCGTAATACAACGCACGTGAGCGATATAGTCGCATCTTTTACAGTAGTAGTATGACAATGCGCGGTCAAGCTCCCCATCCCTGTCCTCGCACATATCGCAGTACACTTGATCACATTCCTCGGGGAAATTGTGCCTGATGGTCAGCTCATGGGTATGGTGGTGCTTAATAGTTGGCGGGATAATACTACAATCATAGTGGACGAAGAACATGCAGTACGTGCAAGCAAAGTTGAAACTCTTTACAGGATAACCGCATATGCTGCAATTGTAGATGTTTTCAGTGAAGAGTGGTGGCGAGGTCTTGAAGATGAGAGGGTGGTAGTGTTTTTCATGGTCGAGATTGAAACAACATTTGATGTGGAGAATAAATCGACAAGTGGGACAGTGGTAGGCGAACCCTTCCAGACAAGGCTTTTGGCATCTGTTACACAAATTGGCCATGGGGTCACTGGAAGATGCAAACAATGTCAAAAGGGTCAAAGAGTGTTGATGATGAAGAGGGTGTCTTATGGTTTCGGGCAAATTGTTACATGATTGGTGTACGTAAAAATCGCAACGGTTGCAGCTACAGCTCCAAGTGTCAGCGACTGGGAGCTCACAATGGAAGCAATGAGCTTCTATGCTATTTCCAGGAACGTTATATCTGCTCACGGGATGCTTGTGGAATAGATCACCAAACCCCATTTCTCTCCCTTTGAAGGTCAATGAAAATAGCTCGGGATAGGTCTCGAACGGACTTTACCGTGCCATTGAAGGCATACAAGCAGGAGGATCCTCTCCCTTCTTGGAAGCTCAAGATCAATCACAGAATGGCAAGTAATTGATGATATAATAAAGCATTAATACAGTGTATTCCATAAGATGATGATCAGAACAACAGAGCAAGAACTAATAATAATAATCTGCCTAAATATTGATACAGCACAAACCAATTTAAACAAACCCTAGCTCAAATGAAAAACTAAGAGAAGAAACCAAATTAGAACAAAACCCTAGTTCAAAAGAAAACTTGAGAGAAGTATTTCAGAAAATTACCCGTTATATACACAATCAATCAATTCAGCACCCATAGAAAAACACCATCAAATTCTGACTCAGAAGAAAAAAAAACCACCATGATACGTGAATTATCTCAAGTCTAGCATATAGATTGAACAATATGACTCTCTCGCTCTCCCTCTCTCTCTCTCTCTATATATGTATATATACACACACACACATTAACTCCTCAGCCTGACCAATTGAAGGGATGCGTGCTCCTATTGTACATCACCAACAATAATTTAATACTATAATTAACCTCTATCTAATAAAGATTAAATATATTAATTCCAGCCAATAGGACGGATGCGTGCTCCTATTAAAAACTGAAAATTGAATTTGAGATGGTAATCAAACGCAACTTAGAAATAAAAATAAAAAATAATATATAGAACATTAGAAAAGCAGTGGCAGACGATATTTAGTATGCGTTTGGCTTTCACAATAGCCAGCAAATGTAAGTGCTATCATCTCCGGTATTGCATAGCAAACTAACGAGTGATAGTAATTTATGTAAAACAAAATAAATGTAACATCATTGCATAGCGCACACTTCGTTATCAGTAATTGTAGTAGTATTCGTATCACAGTGAAGAATTATATCTTCCACGCAATAGCGAATTCATCAATCGAGCTTTGAAGCAGTTTGGTCGTCTTAATAGGCCAATGAACCAAGTATATTCCTTACTGCAGCACCATTGTCCAGTTTCATAGCTGATTTTGAGAGAGTATGATTGTAAATGATCAAGTTTCATAGTTGTCTTAGTTTGAAAAGAAATACGTAGCTGACACCCGGGGCAACATACTGTAACATCAACTTGTTCGACTGCAAAACCTGTGAGGCACAACTAGGAATGTAAATAATTTGATATAAAATGGGAGAACTATGTTTGGTCGCAATTAAAAATAAAGATCCCACAGTGTAGATACAAAATAACATAATAGCTTACTTGTATCATACAAGTTGTATGGGATTGTACATATCCAATCTTCTTTGAGTTGTGATACATTATTTTCCTCCAACATTAACAACTAACTATTGACATGACTCCTTATCCCTATGATTAACTTTTTCGTAAGCACTTACAAATTGGCTCATGGTTTCTGCAGTAGATTATCAAATTTGTTTCGTTTTCTGTTTTTTTTTTGGTGGCTCGGGTGGTGATTAAAATTAACATACCATAAAGAGGTAAATCCTAAATGGTTACTTCCAATATGGGAGAAAACGTACACTTGAAGCAACCAACCGCGCATATTTATACATCCACATAAATGTGCTCGAGATTTTCAAACAAAGCCCCGTGCGGCACATGGCAATACATATCTTCTCCTGATCAAGAGCCTAAGCAGGTCTTTAGAGCAGTGGAAACCCTTTTGTATTATAAATAAGAAACTAGGTCTCTAAATCGCAAAAACTATATATATGGCAAGCTAAAGTAAACCGATTGGCTTCATTATTCCACAGATGACTGTTGTTGCAACAGGTAGAGCAGGTGTAAACCAGTTCACTTCATCATCGCCATCTCTTTTAGATTCGACCGATTTCATAAGCAATGGTGCCGGTGGCCAGGTTTGATGGATCGACTAGAGCAATTTGAAGCTCGAACAATGCTATGTCAGGCTCAATAATAGCACAGAAATCAGGTTGGCTCTTGATGGATGATCGGAGGGTTGAGAGCAAATCGCTTGCAACACAAGTCAAGCGAGCAACATAATCACACTCTTGGCATTTTATTAAATCAGGTTGATTTTATTCTTCAATTGACTTGAGATACGTCCCAGGTAGGCAGGCAAGTACAAAATATCAATCAACAATATGCATTTTATAAATGGGTATAACGGCAGCAAGCATATTCCTTGCGGCAACATTTCTATTGCTCAAACCTTCTTTAACTATCCGTCAACCAATCAAGACAATTAGGGAGCCAAGAAAAGAAGAGCCAACAGACAAATTTCGTCATTTCTCACCAAAACCAGAGTTCAATAACGGCACAAAGAAACCAGTATGTATGCTCTTACTCATCGTAAATCATAGAAAAGTGAATTAATGGATACAGATCAACCATAAGAACAAGAATTCTCAAACCACAATCAAGAATTTTTCTTGCCAAATACGGTAGGATTACATTCATCGGGGATGCTTCCAGAAAGAACAGGATAGCAAAATAGTTACTAATATTAATATAACTTCGGAGCGCATAAAAGGAACATAAACAACTCTGAGAGGAAACAAATGTAATTGTTTTGGAACTGAATTACACAATAAGATCCAACAAATACTAAAGCTCAAATTTTGTATCCCTTCAAATCCCATTCAAGTGCAAAGTCAAAAAGACCGACAATAAAGGGACATGAACTATTACACCTTTACTCCTATCAATTACCTGATGGTGGATAAAATTACAGTATCTTCCACTTCCGCTCCAAACCATAACATATTCTCCCAATACAACCTGCTGCACTCATCGGATAGCCACTAACTGCAGCAAATTGGAAACCGAGTTAAACAAGTAACGGAATGAAATTGGAAGTCAATAAGGCAAGTAAAAAAGTGGTGTGTAAAAACTTCCGAAACTATGCTGTTATTTACAGCTGACATTAACAGAAAACAGGGGAAAATAAAAGGCCTGTCTAAACAACACAGAAATCAGTTCATATGTAACACTCACTTTCACATACAAAAAAAAGGCCAGGTAACATAATTGCAATCCGTAATTAGATTTGGGCTAAAATATATCACATAAAGTAGCTCTGAAGTACAAACACCAATATTTTCAATTTTTGTTTTGTATCAGTTTTGAAAATGGTAACCTCCACAAAAACTTAACGTTGATCACACTGGGGGACTCTCACCTGAAGCCACTCTTTGTGACTATCTAACTATAAGCTAGGACCAAGGTCCTCCTTGGTGTCCTACTGAATGGATCAACATCAACTCTACTTGCAATTAGTAAGTACAACAACATCAATCCATAATAGAGCTATGAAAAAGCATCAGCAAAGTACAAAATTCGGACAAAGCTTTTCAGGCAAGCAAGGGGAAAAGACAAAAAAAAACATCACTATGTGGGTTCAGTAATTTTTAGCTTCCCATGGAACGTGAAAAGTTAGCAAAAGGATGGCTAGATGGTAGCTTACTTGAAATATAATCGTCCACATAATTGTTTTCAATTTTCCCATGGGACATTGCACCAACCTACAAATGAATGAGTAAAATGTTAATAATGCTGTCCCTGCAATCGCATCCAACATCTTAATGATTTAGAAGCCAACGAACATACCACAAAAACAAAATTTATATCATCACTGATACGAGCCACATAGTCTTGGATGTCAACCAGTTTTTCTGAACTTTTAGAGAAACCTGACGAAGAAGAAAACAATTCTTCACATATAGTAGATGCAAACTATAATATAGAGAAAATACTGTGATAAGGAATATTCACCTATTTTATGAGAGTTGGGAGGTAAATACTGTGTTACTGGATTCTTGATCACACGCATAAGTTTTTCTCGCTTCCCAACAGCAGTTATACTCAACTTTTGCAGCAGTTGCACTGACATTTATAGAAATTTCAGTGAAATAACTGGAATAACTGAACAAGAAAAGCAACACATAAAATATAATTCAAAGCTAGAATTTGGGGCAGAAACTTACACATTACACCGGCAAAACGCTTAAATGTTCTGGGAATACGAACATGTGGTTTGATTTCAAACAGAATACCTTTCTCTGTTCTCACATACAATGCTTTCATTCTCCCAGCTTTATTTAATGGGCTATCTAAAATGGCAAGGATAGCCTGGAAAGCATCAATGCTTCAATCAGTATTATTTATACATTTCAGAAATATTGAGGCGCATGAACTAAACCAACATAGCCCAAAAATGAAGGCAGACAGCAAGACACTTCGAAAAGTTCACGTACCTGTTGAGCAATATCCGGACGGTAATCAGCAGGATTTCTGTTATTTCTTCGCAAAAAGTGGGTATGCTCATCCGAATTCAACAACTGGTAATTCTGTACAGGTAGAGCAAGACTCATATTAGGTGAACAAAATGCCTGTGCAAAAACCAGTGTGATATTCGAAAGAACATTCTTCAGAAATCACAATTCATATAGCAGGAGAAAAATGTTCGCCCAAGAGAACCAAAAGATAAATGGAGTAATACAAATAGAAAATTTCTTAAGACTGTAATAAGAAATCAAAATCTAGAGGAGACCTTTCCAACTTTTGCAACTTCCAAAGAAGCTTTCTCAAGAATGAAAATAGCCCCTGTCCGGCTCATGGTTTCAGTTGGTTGAATAGGCAAACTAATTTCAGGTGCATCTTCTTCTTCTTCATTTTGTGCTGGTGGCTCCTCCTCTTCTCTTGTATTGGGTGTTCCTTCCTCTGCGTTGTGATCCACTTCATCTTTATCATATTTTTCCTCCTTCTTCCTCCTTTTATGCCCCTTTACTGCATAAGGCCGCACCATCTTTGCTTAGGCTACAAAGTTTGCATAAGAAAATAAATGATAAATATGGAGACAACACTAGCCCAAAATTTAAGTGCGCTGAAGAAGAAATGTATCAGTGAATTCCTTCCGCATCGAAGAAAATTCAAATACAAGCGTAAAAACAAAAGCAAACCATGAAACGTTGATAGCTCGATCCAAATGAACAAGAAAATATATGCTTTCTTTTTTTTCAAATGCAAAACTGAAAATTGCTTCATCCTGATAGCAGCCATAGTACCTCCTTGGCCCTAACATAGATAAGGTCTTAAAACTTACATATTCAAGGAAATAACCACACGAGCACATACATGACACTTTTATGGCCATCATATGCTGTCACTAACTGGTGCAGCCGGAAAGTTCCAGCAGTTGAACAAAGATTCGATTTTTTAAGCATATATAGAAAAAAATTTTAATTTTACTACACTGACGGATTTTCATACACCAACAAATTTGAATGAAAGACACGTATACATTTGTGGTAATCCCCACACTTTATCCAAGGCCAATGGTATATATTATCTCTACATCGACGGTGGATAAAAATTAAACTCTTTAGAAAATAGTATATGTGGTGATTCATACTGATAAATAAATGAACCCACATTGAGATCCTAGCGGGTTTATATGACCAGGAAAAACAATCAAGTATCACCTCGACTCAAATACGTAAGAGGTATCTTAAAAATTAACATTTCACCAAGTAACCTAATGCGAAAAGGTTGTTTCCCAGACAGCAATCATGTTACCTCCAAGTCTTATACCGTCATGTAATAGAGGACTTAAAAACTTACATATTCAAAAACTAAATCCCATGAATACATAGAGATATAAATATAGCATATTTCAGAAAGCCCTAAAATGCCATTTTCTAATCCAAAACCCAAACAAAATGCCATTTTTTCTGCATATGCAGAGATAATTTGGTGATTCAAAATAAAGTTCACATTAATTTCATTCTAAAATCCTTGAGGATACTTAGGAGAGGGAGAAAAAAAATTAATTATCACCATAATCAAAATATGTAGTAACATCTTACAATTAGGCCCTCCCACTAGCGACTGTAAATGGGTTTCTACTATAGATTTTAGTTATAAAATTCAAGAAAACTCTCACATCACTGCCTAAAACTATTCAATCTCCCAAAGTATAGGGGGTTTTGCTTTAAAGATCTACCTTGAATTGGGGGAGCACTGTTCATCCCTATTATATTTTAAATTTGGGGAGCATATATATATATTGCAGCCTCTAAGTATTACTCACTCCTTTCACAATAATAGGACCATTTTACATTTGAGAGTTCAAAAAAATTTGCCCACTTCAATCTTTTACAAAATTAATTGTATTGAATGGGCCACCCTTTGGGGCCACA
>MKEJ01097964.1:0-17242 GCA_001753735.1 Embelia ribes | reverse complement strand
GAATACATGTTTACTTGTATGTTTGGCACGATAAGGACTCGTTAAATTTAACTTAACATGACATATATTGTGCATGCAATATACGAATGCGACTTGATTTCTCGACTTAAGGACACCTACTTGGTTAAATCTTAATATACACGGAAACTATATAGTAAATAGATGTTATTTTATCCGTGGCATATTCCTTGACACACTTATAGCGAGGCCTGACCGCATTTTGCTCTCTATGTGCCTAGTTGAAATGATTCGGCTATGAATATTATTGTATTTTGGCGTCCGAACTTGTGTGGCGTCTAACCATTTGTTAGAGCCATTTTTGAACTTGTACTTGTGCTAGTATCGCGGCCCATGGTTTAGCTAGTGGTGTCCATACTAGCAAGTTGTTTAATGTGACTTAATTTGACTTGGTTCCAAGATTTTTGATAGTTTATGTATTTTCTTGATATATACACACACACATATATATACACGTGGAAAACGTCCTTTACAATCCGTTTCACTTGTACAAAAATGACAATACCTGAATGAGAAGCATATAAATTGGACATTGTTAGCCCTTGTGTCATGTTAAGTAATGAACATATTTTCTCATGCATGTACTTGATTATTGTATAACATGCGTACATATTATGTCAATCCTTAATTTGCAACACGTTTAATTAGTTCATGTACTCCGATTATTTTCTTTCTTAATTGTACATGAACCTAAGACCCACCAAACTTTGCAAAGAAAATACCAATAAATTCAAAAAATTAAGAGGTGCTAGTAGACATGACGAAATTCGCTCCAATTTGACTATCATTTTTATATTCGCTTATTATTTTTCTTATTTCGTTTTCAGTTGTTATAATGATTGGCAGTGTTTTAGCCCAGACAATAGTTGTGTTGTCTTAGACTTGTTTAGCTTGTAATTTTGGATAAGTTTATAGAATGTGACTCGTTTAATATATTTGTACTTAAGTTTTCTTATGACTTGATAGCATGATACCGTGGATTCCTTTTGGAATTTAGGTCGTCACAAAATTAGTATTGAAAATGAAAAGAAAAACTAGACACCTTAATGGAAGTGTTTATATCTTCTTAATTCCACTCTCGCCGTTCACAGCACTCTGTCTAAGGATGTTTTGAATTTAGAGGTAATCGCACTCGTATCTCCACTCCGCTCTTTGGTGATCTAAATTTGTGATTTCGAGTCGATTGACGAAAAATAATATTCCCTCCGTCCATAAAGAAATCGTGCGGTTAAATATTTTGAATGTTCAAAAATAAGTAATATATTTTACTTTTTGAATATCCATTCAATTTATCTGTGAACGGAGTGAGTCTTTATTTTTATTTTTATTTTTATTTTTCCAAAAAGAGAATTGGCGGTTGATTTTTCCTTTCCTATATACATACTTGGAGGTGATTTTTTTTTAATGTGTTAAAAGGGCTTGTTCATCAGAACAATGTTTATCAGGGGATAAATTTACTAGTGTTCCGGTCTCAAATTCATACTTTGTCAGGGGCTGAATAATTTGAATAATTTTGTGTGATTCTCTATATTTTAGCATAAAAAATCTTTATATGTAATTTTAGTCTCTTCTTAATTTTTTGTGATGTTCATGCTCCTTAACAAATTTGTTATTTTCGATTTTTGGCTCCGGCTTTACTCCTACTCCACGTATTCAAAGTGATATATTTTTTATATATATAAAAAACTGAACTATATTAAAATGGACAAAATTTGTTCTATTTCAAAATTTCAAAATAAATTTGTTTATTTAGTAATAAAGAGCTGGCTTGATCTATTGTAATCAATGTGCTAACAGACCCAATGGGAAAAACGTGGGATGATGTAATATAGGCATATATATAATTGTAAAGTATATATATATATGTTCTTAATTTGCACCTTCTATTCAGATCAGAACAACTTGCATGTGCCCAATATTTGTTTTGCCTTCAAGAAATCTAAAATTATATGATTTTGTTTGGTGTCCCCATCATCCACCTCTTTCTTTGGTAGTACTAGAAGCATGAATAATTCCAAAAATATGCAAAACTATACATGTACAACTGTTTTTTTTTGTTTTTCATGTAATGGAATGCTTTGAGCTATCCAAACAGAATTTTTTGAAAATGAAAAATATTTACAGGGTGAGGTGGATTACATGATATCTGAGGCATGAAATAGAGTTTTAATTTATGGCATTGGCGAATCGAAAGAGATAAGAGGTCACATTATATAAAATTTATAATTTCCGGAGGTGGATGACTATTGTAAAATGATTATTTTTTCCATGAACTCCATTAGATTTGAAAACTTAGTTGATCATAAGTTTAATGTAGTTATTTATTAGTTTAGAAAAGTTTTAAACTTGGTTGATCGCAAATTTAATAAAGCTCATGGTGATAATCCTTAGATTGATTTTCTTTATCTATTTTAATTTTAAGCTTACTTTACTATATATATGTTAATTCTTGTACAATATATTCATTTGTTATATACACTAGAGTGCAACCTGCACGATACACTGGTTGTGTGTGTTATTTTCTTTTTGGTATCATATTAATATAATTTTATAAAATTATTTTTGATTTTTTTTTTATATAACATCTTGTATTTCTTCTTCATTTTTTACCATTTATTTATAACTTTATAAAAAATCGGATACGTTATGATTTAGACTTTGATAATATTTTTACCAAATGTTAATATCTATTTAGTTTAATTTTAGTTATGTGAAAATCTTATTATGATAATATTTTAAAAAATAATAATATTGATTATGATAATATTTTAATATTTTATGGAGAATCTTATGTTGTTAGGAATATTTCCTATAAATATTTTGATTCTTAAATATAATTTTACTAATTTCTATCATGATAACTTATCTTACATTTATGCATAGATTGTTTTTTAGATAATTTCATTTATGCATAGATATATATTTATATATTTGGGTTATGCATGGTCTTATAGGAAGTTTAGTTTAATAATTTATATTATGGTAAGTATTGAACCAAATTTTGATCAAATATATTTTGATGATGAAAAATGAGTCAGAAACAAAGTTTAATTTATGTCCATTAGGAGACTAATGTTTAATCAAGTTTATGTGAAGGTACATAGTCAATTACAAACTCAAAACACAATGAAACTTGAAGAAAAACAAGTCTCGAACAAGTAGAGGCCTAAACGACATACTTTAAGAAAAGTTGTTCAGTTAAATGGCCATATTTCCTAACTCATAAATCCAATGGATATTTACAAAATATGAATAGAAAGATAATTCAAATATCTACAAGTTTCATGTTTTTGTAACATCCAATTCACAGTAGAAAATTATCAAAATGAAGGAAAATAGTTCGTGCTTTCAAAACCGACACTGTTTCGTAAAATGGGCATATATTGCAGCTCGTATATCCAATGAAAGTTACTTTATATTTCTAGAAAGGGAATTCAAATATCTACAACTTTTAAGTTTGACGAGACCAAATTATAAGCCTAAAAGGATCAAAATAGATAAAAACCACAACATTAGAAGAGTTAACCAGCGTTGACCATACCTGGACAAGGTGTCCGCACATGGATAAAGGTGTTCGCACACGAACGCAAGTTTCTTCGCACGCGGATAGGTTGTCCACATACAAACGCCAACATATCCATACACGGATAAGTAGACGACACACGGATAAGTAGACCACACATGGATAAGTAGACCACACACGGACAAGAACTAACCGTATACAGTCATGATTGGATAATGAATATTATTGATTTCATTGCCATGTCTTGATGATTTTATCCATGTCTCGAATTAGGCTCGAGCACTATAAATAAGAGGCTTTTTGAAGAGTTAAAATCATTTAATTGAGCAACAATCTCTCTACTTCTATCTCTTACTACTTTTATAGCCTAGTTCTTCAATCTTCATATAAACTTAGAGGCTTTCTTGGCTTTATTGTAGAATTCAAAGTTGTACTACACTTGAAGTATTTTGTTTCAAACTTGAGGGGTTGTCTCAAGTAAAATGGCACCGTCATTTATGAAGCTGGCAATTGGTCTAAACCTTTGTTGATAAAGGGAACCTCAAGCAACGCTTGGGAGAATAGATGTAAGGGATCAACGGATCTTTGGCTGAACCATTATAAAACTTTATTTGCAATCTCTATCCCTTTAACTCTTTTCATCTTAGTTATTTGTTTTGTTAATGTTCTTGCGATAAAGTTTTTAAAAGGGCTATTTTATCAAAAAGTTTTTAAGTTCTACTTTAACACAATTCAGTCCCTTCTTGTATTTGTTTAAGAGCCAATAAGTGGTATCAGAGCTAGTACTCAATTTTTTTCAAAATTTAACAGTTTTTTAGTTAAAGATCTATGACAAACATAATACCCACTTTTTTACAAGAGAAATACTCTACTTTAAGACCTCCATTTTTTTATGGCTCAAACTATGCATATTGGAAAAAATGTATACAAATCGTTTTATGTTCAAGAGATATGGAGGATTGAAAAATTATTAAAAGAGGATATGTTCTTCCAAAAAGGGATGGCTCTATGTAAAAATTGAAAATATGAATGATATAGAAAGCAAGCTTTACTCCCAAAATTGCAGAGCCGTGAACTTGTTAATATGTGCCTTATCTCAAAACGAGTTTAACAAAATTTCATCTTGTCAAACAGCTAAGTAAATTTGGGATAGACTTGAAATCATGCACGAGAGGACTAGTCTTATAAAATAATCTAAAATAAGCATGCTAGTCCATCAATATGAAATGTTTCATATGCTTGAAAACGAAACTATTCCCCTTATGCGTGAAAAATTCATTAAGATTATTAACTATTTAAAATGTCTTGATAAAGAATACTCTACCAAAGAAATGTGCATAAAAGTCTTACGTAGTCTACCTCAAATATGACTTTTCAAAGTTACCGCACTCATGGAGGCACAAAATTTCGAGACATATACTATCGATTGGCTAATGGGATCCTTAGCCACCTACGAGATCAACCTTGACGGGTTGAAGAGTGAAAAGCGAAAAAGGAAAAAGAATGAAATATACCAAAAGAAGAAGAAAGCATGGTATAATAGCGATGACGAATTCAGCTCGGACGACAAGCAAGAAGTAGCAAATTTTTACCTCATGGGTATTGAAAACCATTTAATACACTCTTCCTTTAATGATTTATCTTTTTTTTTCTGAATTTTCATATGATGAATTATTTTAGGCACTTGAGGACTTATATGATAAGTATAAAAAAATTGAGAAAAGAATATAAAGCTTTAAAAATGAAAATAATTATTTCTAGTGAGACCAATACTTCAATTAATGATTCTTTAAAAAAGAAAATTCAAATTCTCACTAAGGAAAAAGATGATCTTGCTAAGGAGAATATTGATTTAAAAGAAAAGATTAAGGATGTGAATAACACCCTAACCAAATTTACAAAAGGTAAGGAAACCTTAGACAAGATACTTGGTTCTCAAAAGGATTTTTATGACAAATCTGGTATTGGTTATATTGGTACTTCTAACAATAAGTATGCAAATTCTTTCTCTTCACATACACCTTGCATTCATTGTAATCGACATAATCATATTTCATTTGAATGTCCGCATAAATATAAAGTAGCTAATAAGAGCTTGAAATGGTTTGTTAAAACTCATACTCAAGGTCGAATCACTTAAGATTGCATATTTATTTTTAGATGATCATAAATCACTTTTAATTATACTTGGACTTGAGCATAATTTTTTTATAAAATCAATTTATACTCCAAAAACTATTACTTATGATATGATTATTTAATTTATTTTCAAATGGGAGTATGCATTCGAGAATGAAAATATGTGATATAAATGTTTCAAAATTTGGTATCTTAAAATGATCGAAAAGTTCTATTAAAATATTGAATGGGGAAACTCTGTGCTACAAAAAATCAAATATTTTTTATCCCCATATGTCCAAAATTTCCAAGTTATTTTGATACTAAAATTATATTTGAAAAATAATTATATTTGAGAAATAATTATTCTAAAATTTATTTTTAACAAATAAGTGGTATTTATTACACATTCTTTACTTTATATGCTCATACATTTTTATATACACTTAGGGGGAGCTAAATTAAACTTAGTATATTTATTTTTTCATCATCAAAAAAGGAGAGATTGTTAACCAAGTTTTGATCAAATATATTTTGATGATGAAAAATGAGTCAGAAACAAAATTTAATTTATACTCATTAAGTTACTAATGTTTGTTAAGTGTTTAAGAAATGAAATCAAGCTAGAAAATAATATAATAACTAAATAGATTTCAACCATACTTGGACACATGACCGCATACGGACATAAGGCCAATCGTATACTGACGAAGGATCGACCATATACGGATAGTATGTCAACAACATACGGACAATCGGCCGTATACGGTCTGTATGCCAACAACATACGAACAACGACCGTATACGGATAGAATAGTGATAGCATGCAATCAGAAGCTCAGTTATAAAAATGATTGATATACTACCATATTTCAAGAATTTCTTCCATAAATTTGAAACTACCACAACACTATAAATAGAGGCATTTGAGAAGAAGTTCAAATCATCTAATTGAGTAACAATTTCTCTACTTATCTCTTACTATTTTTCTCACCTTATTCTTTAATCTTTATATATAAATTTAGAGGCTTTATTGACTCAAATTTTATAGTCAAAAGTTGTATTACACTCGAAATAATTTGATTCTAACTTAAGCGATTGTCTCAAGTAAAAAGGAGCTGGCATTTGTGAATCAATTAGTGCAAATCTTTATTGATAAAAGGATCATCAAGTAACTCATGTGAGAGTAAACATAGGGGATTAATAGATATTTGACCGAACCACTATAAAACTCTATTTGCATTTCTTTCCCTTTAACTCTTTATATTTTAGTTATTTATTTTATTAATATTCTTGCTTCAAATTTTTAAAAAATTATTTTGTCAAAAAGTTTTTAATTTGTATTTTAACACAATCTTCCTGCTCTTATATTTGCCTAAGAGATAACAAAGATAAATTTATTAAATATTATGTTAAAAGATATAAAAGTTATATAACCTATAAATGATTTTTGCCAAAATATTTTCACTAATTTATAGCTATTATTTGAATTGCTTATATATTTTAATAATAAAACATAATAATTAATGGGTAAATTGAAATGAATCTAAAAGTATAGAAAATAAATTACAATAATTGAAAGAGTAAGGGATAAATTGAAACAATATTATATATAATGAAATGCACTTTGAAACAAATTAAAAGATAAGTACAAATTGAAACCCAAAAATTAATTGTTGACTGGCTATTGCAAGTGCCATGGCAGCCTTGGCTCGTGTTCACCTTTTGTTTTTTCTAGGGTTAGTGACATGGAGTTTAGAATTATTCAAAATTAATATATATAACAATTATTACAAAATTTAATAATTTTTACTATTACTCTTTTAATAATTATTAGAATAATAATAAAATAACAATCTAAGAATAAATTTATCATGTATATTCCATTTCAAATTTGAACATTTTTTTATTTTTGAATAAAATTATATGTCCGATCAAAAGATCTAACTATTTGTGGCCTACGGGATTACATACATTGTAACACTAAACAACGTGATATACATAAATAATCCATCCGTTTACAAATTATTTGACATTTTGGCCAGACATATTTCCATTTTTTTTTTTAAATCTAAAATTTAATATTTGAATATAATAAAAATATAAAATTTTACTCTTTTAAATATAAAATAAGGATAAATTTCAATTTTTTTTCCATTACAATATTATATTTTAAAATTTTAAAAATTATATCTGATCAAAATATCTAATAATTTGTGAAATGAGAGGGCAACATAAATAGGCCGCAAATCATTTGATAGATCCATAAGAAATTACATTTTACAAAAGCGAAACAGCAGACAACTATAATGGTTTCGTATGGTTGCACTTTTTATTATGGTTTCTGTGTTTTTTGGATGATATAACTAAATTTGTTTGCATAGAAAAATTTTAAATTTAAGCTGGATATATTTATTTATTTTTAAATAAAAAATCTATTTTTCCCCTCAAAAATTGCAATCAAACAAACCCATTTTATCATTTTTAAAACCTTCACCATATACATTGATTTGCTAGTTGATCTTTATAACTCCGTATTGAAATCTTCAATTGACCGTCTCGTTAAATTTATAATTGCAACAATTGTATGGATAAGAATCACCATTGAAAATTGACTTACAAGAGAAGAGAATATATATAATTATATACAATAGTTTTAAGCTTATAACTGGTCAATATGGAATAACTTTAATACTCTTCTTTACTTGTGAGTTAGTCAAATCTCTGAAAATCCAACAAATGCATATAAATGGGTGAAGTCGACAATTTTTTTAAGTTAATCAAACAAATGAGCACTTTGGCTCTGATATCATGTTAATAGATTTGTAACAATCTCACCTAAAAGTTTAAACTATTAGAAAGAGATGCATTATAAGCCAATTTTCAAAGGTAAATTTTATTTATATAATTGTTACAATTATAAATTTAACATTCTCATAATATTGTGTTTATAATTGAACACAACAGCCGCTTCCCTGTAAATTTGCCAACTGAAATACCCACACACATTTCTCAATCATGTTTTAAAATTAAAATCAATTAATATAGATTTGAAAAAATAAAAATAAAAAAATCCCAAGCTATTTTCTTATGAGCTTTTGTGTGTCTTAGTTGACGAAAGATGTGAAAATCATATTTAATGTCATGTGATAATAAATCCAAGAGTCTTTTCGGACCAATTTAAACGGGATTTGACAGTGGTGATCAATCATATTAAATAAAGGTCCAATGGAAAAAATTAAAATAATGACCAATTATTTCATAATTATCTATAACAAGTTTTTGTAACTTGGGCTTGCGACAAGTCTCCTGTATTATTTTTTTATGTAAAGTTTTATGATTTTTTAAAGTTCAAATTTACATTGTGTATAACTTGGTCAATGATTAAATTACATGTTTGCACAAGAAAAGTTAAGCCATAGCATATGTTAAATTTTCCAAATCGACAAAATGTAATAAAACCACATCCTTTGTAACTACTAATGAGTTATTTTAATAGTAAATAATGAGTTATTATTTAATATGATATCGGAGCAAGATTTGACTTATTTAATAATTAGTTGATTTCACCCAACTTACTTATATGCACTTGTTGGGTTTTCGGATTTGACCTGCTCACAAATGAAGGTAAGTGTTAAAGTACGTCTCACATATGAAATTAAATAATACAATGAATTACTTAGATTAAGGTCATATCATTTCTACTATTAGGCCTTTTGGTATGAAATGTATGGCTTTAATATAGCATTGGAGCCAAAATCAGACTTTAATATGATATCAAAGATAAATTGACTAATTTAATAATTAGTTGATTTAATTTCATCCATGGCTTTTGAATTTGACCTGTCACTTATATTAACCTCATTTTCTTTGTACTATTGAGTGATTTAGTGGAAAATGCATGTGCTTTAATAACGTACCCCTTCCGTCTATAAATTAATCCACAATACGTTTTTCCAAAGGATTTAAATTATAGTAATTTAATATTTAAATATTAAAAAATGACAAATTTATATTTTTGAATACAAAATGAGAATAAATTTATTTTTTTATATTTTAAAAAAGTATAGCATTAGAGCCAAAATCAGACTTTAATATAGAATCAAAGCCAAATTGA
Source organism: Embelia ribes (assembly GCA_001753735.1). NCBI lineage: Eukaryota > Viridiplantae > Streptophyta > Magnoliopsida > Ericales > Primulaceae > Embelia > Embelia ribes. The sequence goes on along the minus strand of MKEJ01097964.1, from coordinate 7,466 downwards.
CTAATTTAATAATTAGTTGATTTAATTTCATCCATGGCTTTTGAATTTGACCTGTCACTTATATTAACCTCATTTTCTTTGTACTATTGAGTGATTTAGTGGAAAATGCATGTGCTTTAATAACGTACCCCTTCCGTCTATAAATTAATTCACGATACATTTTTTAGAGAGATTTAAATTATAATAGTTTAATATTAAATATTAAAAAATTGCAAATTTATATTTTTGAATACAAAATGAGAATAAATTTATTTTTCTATTATATTAAAATATTAAATTATTATATTTTGAAATTTTTTTAAAAATATAATGTGCAATAATTTTTTAGTTAGTAAATAAAAGAATTTTATTTTAAAAATGTATCCAGCTTTACTTAACTGGCTGGCTACAATGCTATAGTGCTGTAACACAACACAATCACAACAGCTGTTGCCTTCATTCTAATATAATTTAGAATAATTTTTGAATAATTTTTTTATTCAGCTGATCAGCTGTAGTTGCGCAATTAGGTACTTGAATAATCTTTTTTATTTATTTTTTTTACATTGTTGTTGAATAATTTACATAGTTAGTTCTAACTAATGATGATTTCGTTAAATAATACAATTACAACAGCTGGTGTTGATTATTGCCTTAATTCTAATGGAATTCAGATTTTTAGATTTATGTTATGAGATTGTTAAAAATATATTATTCTTATTAAAAAAAATTTCTTAATATGTACAAAAAAAAGACGGCTAAAAAATGTGAATTATATAGAATTTATGATATATGGAAAAATTATAAGCATTATTTATTATGTTCATATATTTTTGGACAAAGAAAATTCTTTCCCGTTAGCATAGTTAATACGGTAGTTTTTTTTTAATATTTACCAATTTTTTTGAAAATTCTTTTATGTCCAAAATTTGAAGATTGCCAATAGAGACTCCAATCAAAAGCCATTAATTTCCCCTCCCCTTTAAGATGAAACATAAATCTTGGGGCTTTTATTTTTAAGATATAAAAACAAAATTTCATAATTAATATTTTAAAGATATAAATGTTAGTTATTATCAAATAACATGAATATCTTAGCTATGTTTAACATACATAGTTAAAGGATCTATATCTTCATGACGTTCATTAAAAACTATATGGTTAGTAAAACGTTCATTGAGTATGAGGAAGAATAAGCGAAATGCATAAAACCTTACTTATCGGAATAACGAAAATAAGTATGTGATATGACACAACTTGTTAGAGAAATAAATTTTTCCCTCTTGCCCTATTTCTACACTTAGACATTTTTATGTGTTACTTGGTGATACAAAATGGTGTGTGCTTTATATAGGAAAAGGAAATAACCAAATCTTACACAAAAAAATATTTAATCTTTACCGTCCAACAAAATAGTTCTATAATCTACACCATTCATTTAGTAGAAGATGTAAAGTTAGTAACTCATAGTTTATGGCCATTAAACTTAATTTTAATAGCCCATTAACCTCAACAAGTAACTCATGAATTATTTTATTGACCACTAAAGGGTGATTAATATGGAAAATAATTCAAGAATTGTAGCATAAGCCCATTACCTCTACAAATAAATTATGAACTATTAGAATAATATAGTGCAAAATTGTAACTCTTGCTTTTAATTATTACACTAATGAGTAAATGTGTTACAACAAAAAAATAAATCTTACAGTCTCCCACTTAGTCAATATAATAATTCGATAACTTAAGTGTGCAATATGGTTACTTATGGTATACTTTATTCAAATAAATTACCAATGAGAGTCATGGCGGTTTCATACTAATTGAAGAGTATGGTTCCTTCCATATACTACTTAATCAATAACTTACTTGACAAACTTTATAAGGTGGGTTAACATATTGGTCCGATAATGTCTTAATAAAAGACTATTACTATCTCATTAAGCAAAATTACATACATGTATATCAAAATCATGATAGAAATTTTATGATTTAGAATTACTTAATAGTATATAAAAATAATGTGACCAAACAAGCACTACACAATCCATCAATCATGATCTAAATACTACAACCAAGACCTATACTTTTAACATGTTTTAATCTTTTTGTGAATGGATCTGCTATATTAACACTCGAACTAATGTGTTCAATGGTCACCCTTTGCTTCTGAACTTGCTTTTTAACTGATAGGTACTACATATCAATGTGCTTGGCAGCCTTAGAGTACCTATCATTCTTTGAGAAAAATATTTCTGCGACATTATTACAATATATTTTCAGCGGCTTTGAAATAGTATCCATAACTACTAGCCCTAAAATAAAGTTATACAGCCACAAACCATGATTTATTTCTTCAAAACAAGCTAAAAACTCAGCCTCCATGGTAGATGGTACAATGACATCCTGCTTTGCACTTTTTCATGAAATAGATCCTCCAGCTAAAAGAAAAATGCAACCAAAAGTGTTTTTCCTAGAGTCATAACAACCTCTAAAATCTGAGTTTGAATAACCCACTACCTCAAGGTGATTGGTCTTCCTAAAAGTGAGCATGTAATCTTTTATCCCTTGCAAGTACCTTATAACTTTCTTTGCAGCTTTCCAATGATCTAATCCCAGGTTGCTTTGGTATCTACCTAGCATCCTAATAGCAAAACTAATACCAGTTCTAGTACAAACCTATGCATACATCAAGCTCCCAAGAAGAGAAGCATAAGGAATATTTTTCATACTTTCACGCTAAAAATCATTTTTTGGACATTGACTTAAGCTGAACTTATCCCCTTTTTGGATAGGAACAGTAATAGAACCACAATTCTACATATTAAACCTTTCAAGAACTTGGGTAATATAAGCTGTCTAAGACAAACCCAAAAGTCCACGTGATCTATCACGAAATATCTCTATTCCAATCACGAAGGATGCCTCTTCCACGTCCTTCATTTCAAAATTTTCTAAAAGAAAATTATTTATTTCTCGTAGCAGACTGGGGTCACTACTTGCTATAAGTAAGTCATCAACATATAGAACTAAAACATGAACTTTCTTCCACTAGTCTTTAAGGATGTACACCAATCAACAATATTCTTTATAGACCCAAAAGAAGTAATGGTATTATGAAATTTAAAATATCATTGGTGATAAGCTTGTTTCAGTCCATATACTGATTTCTTCAACAAATATACCATATTTTCCTTTCCTTCTTCTATGAAGCCTTGTGATTGTTTCATGTAGACTTCTTCTAAACACCCATTCAGAAAAGTCGTTTTAACATCCTTTTGGTGTAACTCCAAATCAAAATGAGCTACCAAAGCTAAGATAATTATTACTGAATCTTTCTTTGAAACTGGAGAGAAATTTTCATTGTAATCAATGCCCTTACATTGATTAAATCCTTTGGCAACAAGTCTAGCTTTATGTCGTTCTATATTGCTTTTTGAGTCATGCTTGGTGTTAAAAACTCATTTGCAACCGACTGTTTTTTGTCCTTTAAGTAACTCGATCAACTCCCAACCCTTGTTATATGTCATGGATTTTATCTCTTCTTTTATGGCATCAATCCACTTAGAAGAATCACAACAATTAACGGCTTGATAATATCCAACTGGATCATCAACATTCCCAATATCATTTTCAGACTCTTGTAAATACACCACAGAATCATCAGAAATAAATTATCTTTTTTTTCTTTGAGATCTCTTTAATGCTACCACGTGAGATGAATCTACAATAGTTTGATTGGGTAAAGCCTTGTCAATTGGAGTATTAGTGCATATCATTCATTTGTTGTTCAACATTGATTGGATCAATACCATTAGAAACAATAAGGTTATTTTAAGGTTGAAGTAACGGAATCGGTACCCTAACCTCTTGAATGATTGCATTCCTAACTTCAATATTACTTCCATTGATCTCCCCATTTTTCAATGAATTTGGCATTTTTAGGTTTCATAATTCTAGTCATATGATTAGGACAGTAAAATCTATACCCTTTAGATTTTTCTGGATACCCAATAAAGTAATAAGTAATTATTATAGGATCCAATTTCTTTTCTTGTGGATTATAAAACCTCGCTTTAGCCTGGCAACTCCAAATACGTAAATATTTTAATGAAGGTTTTCAACCTTTCCAAAGTTCTGTAACGTCCCAGAAATTCCTGAATTAATTTTTTGCATTCATAATAATATTATAGAAGTGTATAAAATTATTAATGCATTCATAATAATATTATAGAGGTGTATAATATTGTTAAACAGAATGCGAGGCTGGGTGTTCCCATTTTCTTTTTCCAATGTTATATCAGTTTAGAGAGAAGAAAGGGAGTGGCTTTGGTTAACAAACCCTAGAAGTGTTGATTTGATCTAGCTAGGAGGCTCGGACTGAAGAAATAGGAGGAGATTCTCCATCCTTACATCGTAAAGCTCGTTTCTACGTAAGTATCTCTATCTATCTTATTCGTAGGGCGTGCCTCAATTTTAGTGCATATATTGTACATAAATTCTAAATTAATATTATTGTTCATCTTGATAAGTTGAATAACTCTATAGTATGAGATTTGATGATTTTATTACTTTTGATAGATCAACTCGAGCGATGTTGAAGAGGTGAACTTTGAGGCTTTTGCCCAGGAAGTCTCGAGGCAGCTTCTAAACACAATTTAAGGTACGGTAGTCAACAAACCTAATATAAATTGGATGACTTTATTTATATGGATATTTTATGAATTATGGAGGTGATATGACATGATGATATGCATAAATTAGAGATGTGGTGATTAAATTAATTAAGTGGAGACGTTATATAAAATGGGGTGATTACATGTATAATATGAGTAAATTGAAATTGTGGAGATATTATATAATGAGATGGTAATGTAAATATTGTGAGTAAATTGATAATGTGGAGATGGTATATAATATGGTGAATGTATAAATTTAAATGTGGAGAATTTGATATGGATTGGGGGGCGTATGAATGATATGAGTTGATGCGATCTTAATTATTATGATTACTAGTAGTAGTAAATCCATAACAATTAAATTGCTATTGTTTATGAGGAGGAGGTGATTGACTGGATACATGATTATATAAGGTAATTATTACATGTACAATTCCATTATAAATGCATTATGATTACATGTCTATATGTGGCGACTATAGCATGTCATTTCAGTTATTAATGCATTTAAATTGCATGCTTATGCGTGGTGATGACAACATGCTCATATCATTATAGAATGCATTTCATTGCACATGCGGGGGATGTATAAAATCGGCATTAAAACGTGGATATTTATTTTTATAAAATCAAGAAAAGAGGTCATTCAGTCTTACCGTGAAATGCGGAAAAACAAATATAGGATTTACCATTAATCAGTTGAAGAGTGGACGGTGATTAATGAAGACTTTAATTAGACCACAGAGGTACTTGGCTAATCTTAGTATTTTATACGTGGTGTTTATAGTCCCAAAACGTGTGGTATATATGTGTGTGGCACATGATATGTGATGCATGTGTGTGTGTGTGTGGGGGCGGGGGTTGACATGCATCACCATACTTATATTTATGCTCATGGAATTCATACATATGTGGAGATGATAATCATTTATGTAATATAGCCTACTCTCTTCTTTATAATGGAGTTACTTAGCTAACCGTACATCTTTCATTTCTTTTGCCTATATACACATGTGATATTATAGGTACGGAAGCGGCTTAGAGCAGAGGTAGAGGCCACAGGATGAGATGCGTTGTAAAAATTTTTGGGTGCACATGTTAGTGCATTTCATTTATGTATTTTTTATTTTTGGAGATGTAGTATACTATGATTAGCGGGAGATGTGTATAAAAGTATAGGTATGTTTTGGCTCATTTACGACTTGAATAACATACTTATACCTTCTTTATATTCATTTTGGCTTGAGAGATGTATTGGTATCATATGGTGTTATATATTATTTTGGCGATATCATTTATATTATGGCAAAATTATTGATGTTGATGAGATATGGATGGGTATTTATCTTATATCAATTATGTTTATTTACGTTCACGGCCCCAGAGTCATGGATTTCGAGGCGTGACAAGTTCAAAAGGTGTTTTTAAAACTGCCTTGCTATGAACCCATTAAGAACATATACAGTGATTTTATATAGGAAGATGAGAGTTATTAATCATACTCCTAACCATATCTAATAAGGTACGATTGCATTTTTCAGCTATACCATTCTGCCAAGGTAACCCTGACATTTTGTATTGTGCACATATACCTAATCTTTCAAGGAGTTTAGCGAAAGGACCAGAAACTTGTCCAATTTTATCAAATCGATCATAAAATTCACCACCTCTATTAGACTTTATAATTTTTTACCTTTTTACCCAATTGTCTTTCTACCTTAGTAATAAATACTTCAATAACATTTACTGACTGAGATTTATCATGCAATAAATAAAGGTAACAAAAACGTGAAAAATCATCAATAAAAGTAATGAAATATTTTTCTCCACAAAAAGATGGAACATCAAATGATTCACATATGCTTGTATGTATTAATTCAAGAACCTGAGTACGTCTTGTGGCTCCTTTCTTTGTGTGTTTGGTTTGTTTAACTTTAATACAAGCCTCACACATATTATAATTAGTTCAATCCAAATTTGGAACCATTTTTATTGAATTTAAATGAAAAACCACTAGCAAAAAGTTTTGGAAAGGAAACTAAATCGTGAGAAATTGAAGGACAATAAAGTGTTTCAGCTAGTTCTAAGCTGAAACCAGAATTTAAAATCAAATGTAAGATTCCAATGGCTTCAATTGGGGCTTTAACACGGTTTCCCATGGAAAGAAAGACTTCATTTGGTCTTATATTCCAAGGTGTAATGAATCCCTACATCGTATTGGAAACATAAGTACTAGATCCATAATCAACCCACCAAGTATTAGAAGGAATATCAATTAAATTTGATTCGAAACATACCAAAGCCATAGGCTTACCTTTCTTTTCAGGTAATCTTTCTGAAAATGACCAACCTTTTTGCAAAAATGGCACTTATCGTTCTTTTTCACCTTATTTTTAGTGGATTAAATGAATCCTTCAAATTTAGATTGGCTTTGCTTCATTCTTTTACCAAATCTTTTCTTACCAGCTCCTTTTTTCCGTAAGATGTGCCATATGCATATTCTGTTGCTCAACCTAGCATCTTCTTGGGCCAACATACTTTGCAGCTCATTTGCATTCCAATTATCTTTAATATTATTATAAATGATTTGAAAAGGCCCATATTCTGAAGATAGAGAATTTAAGATAAATTGGACGAGGAAAAAGTAGTCCACGGTCATACCCAAAGTGCTCAATTTGGTAACCAAATTGCACATTTTAATAATATGATCATTCATGATATGAGTACTATCAAAATACATCGTAATTAGTTCAGCCATAAATTTTCATGTAAGTGACTTATCAGCAAACTTAAAATGGTCCTTAACAT
>MKEJ01097962.1:0-11334 GCA_001753735.1 Embelia ribes | reverse complement strand
GTGCCCATTTGATGGATAAGGTGATTGAGTCAGAGACAAGCCACCCCCAAATGGCAGGGGCGAAAGGGTCATCTTGTGCGATACCTGGTTGTGACGGGAAGGTGATGAGTGACGAGAGGGGTGTAGATATACTTCCATGTGAGTGTGATTATAAGATATGTCGAGATTGCTATATGGATGCTGTGAAAACTGGAGATGGGATTTGCCCGGGGTGTAAAGACTCTTACAAGTCTACGGATTTGGCCGAGAAGGCGGTGGATGATGCCCAGCCATTGGCACTCCCCTCTAATGTGAGCATGTCGAAGATGGAGAGGAGGTTGTCTTTGATGAAATCTACAAAAATGACTAACTCGATGATGACTAGAAGCCAAACAGGGGATTTTGATCATAATAAGTGGCTTTTTGAGACAAAGGGGACTTACGGCTATGGAAATGCGATATGGCCTAAAGATGAGGGATTTGGTGATGAAAGAAGTGATGAGGGTAGCAGTGATCCCTCAGAGCTTCTTAACAAGCCGTGGAGGCCTTTGACCCGTAAATTAAAGATACCGGCTGCTGTTCTAAGCCCATATCGGTATGTTTTTCTTCTATAATTCGTAGTTTCTATTGCTTCATGTTTATTTATCACGTCATCTTTCTTCTTTTTTATCTGTTTGGAAGTTAACAAAGGAAAATATTGAGTGTTTGCTAGTAACGCTAGGGTACGAAATGATTGTTTTACATGTCATTCTGTGATAATTTCTTGACAAAGTCTTCTATTTGCACCACATTTTCCAAATTGTGTTATTTGCAATTGGTTCTTCCGTCATAAGAGTACTCTTTGGATATTTTGAGTTTGATTCTCAAATGATAAACTAAGAGGTTACTTAGCAGTAATGTATGTAAATATATATATTCACATTTTTTTTATCTTGTCATTTTACATTTTCTTGACATGAGTTTAATAATGTGTTTGGTACTGAAGATTGGCTTTTGGTTATGTATTTAGCCTACGACATCTTGATATGTACATATTTGTAAACAAATGTTTTCCATGGCTAATCTTGTTAATGCAGTTCAGTATAGTGTCACGAAAATTTTAATTTGTCTTCCATACTGCTATGTTCAATCCCATTTAAAATTTCTTTTCCATGATTCATCTTAAATATTGTATTTCAACCGTCACAAAAATCTTTATTTTATTTCCCATTGTCAATGTGTTACAGGCTTCTAATCTTCGCCCGAATAATTGTTCTTGGGTTATTCCTCGAATGGAGAATACGAAACCCTAATGAAGACGCCCCGTGGCTGTGGTTAATGTCCATCATATGCGAGCTCTGGTTCGCCTTCTCATGGCTGCTTGATCAGCTCCCCAAATTCTGCCCTGTCAACCGCTCTACCGACCTCACAGTCCTGAAGGAGAAATTTGAGACCCCGGGCCCCACCAACCCAACCGGGAAATCTGACCTCCCTGGCATGGACATATTTGTCTCCACTGCCGACCCGGAGAAAGAGCCGCCTCTTGTCACCGCCAACACTATCCTCTCGATCCTGGCCGCTGATTATCCCGTGGAGAAACTAGCTTGTTACGTATCTGACGATGGTGGGGCTCTTCTCACCTTTGAGGCCATGGCGGAGGCGGCTAGTTTTGCAAACTTGTGGGTCCCATTTTGTCGTAAGCACGAAATCGAGCCGAGAAATCCCGAGAGCTATTTTAGCTTGAAGAAAGATCCCTACAAGAACAAGATGCGATCAGATTTTGTTAAGGATCGGAGGAGGGTTAAGCGTGAGTACGACGAATTTAAGGTGAGGATTAATGGTTTGCCAGATTCGATTAGGCGGAGGTCTGATGCTTATAATGCTAGAGAGGAGATTAAGGCAATGAAGCTTCAGAGGGAGAAAGGCATCGACGCGCCATTGGAGAGTATAAAGATGCTCAAGGCCACATGGATGGCCGATGGGGCGCACTGGCCTGGCACCTGGGTTGTCCCTTCAAATGAGCACTCTAGGGGTGACCATGCTGGAATTATTCAGGTAATTTTTTTTTATTATTTGGACTCCATTCTTTTTGTTGTTATTTTGGTTGACAATGACACATTGTTTGGTAAATAAAATGCTTTCACTTTCTTCATCATATCTTAAAGGCTAATAGGTTTTAGCAGCCTGTCAAATACTGAAAATTGTACTATATGTTTTCCTAAATTTTGTTGTTCTCTTTTTTTTCTTTTCTGTCTGTCTTTTCATATTGTTATTGATCAAACAATGAGAAGTTCAAAAAAAAAAATTTCAAGAACTTCTCTACTTATATGACAACAAAAACACCAAGCTCTAATTTTAAGCACTTGTGATTGGCTATGTGGAACCACAAAAGAATATCATGTTGGGTTGTTAACTTCATTTTTTTCTACCCGTTCCTATTTGACACAACTTGCTCATCCGGTCATCTTTTCTTATCACTTGCTTCCACATTTTTAGAGGTTTACTGCTAGCCCTTCTTTCATTTCCAGCATTAATATTCTCGCTCTTTCTAGCCAGACAGGTCTCTTTGCATGCACAAACTAGACAGGTCTCCTTGTTACATCCACAAACCACGAAAGACTACTCAAGTTATGAAGGCTAAAAATATTAGGAGAAAACAGTTAGCTGATTGACTTCTGAAATAATTTTTAATCAATCTAGTTTAGGACCACATGTGTTTCTCGTAAATATATACCCGGTCCCAAGCCTGGATAAAGGTGGATAAAGACGGAGAGTGGCGGTAGTTTTGTGACGACCTCCTAGCAAAACCAGTTACATCTCATGGGTTGTGGCTTTGAACCGGATTCCATAAGAACTCCGAAGTTGACCATGTTTGAGTGAGAATTGTACGAGGATGGGTGACTTCCTGGGAAGTCATATTTTAGCGTGAGAATAGTGTGCTTTTGTGAGAATAGTATCAGGGTGGATGACCTTCATGGAAGTCCTCGAGTTGCAACCCCAAATTGTTGGGATTAAGAATTGGTTGAAGAAGATGCAGTAGTTTAGGGCCCTATATGAAGTTGCTATCTTTTCTTCTTCAAAAGTATTTGCATATGGAATTGACATGAGAATGTGTGGGTGTTCTGAATGTTTCTTCCCAGTCTTTGAACCTGAACAAGGAGATGCTTTTACTGGTTGTAGTTGTGAAAACTGCTTTCTGGATTTTCCAATTTCAGGTGATGCTGAAACCTCCAAGTGACGAACCGCTCCTCGGTACAGGTGATGATTCATCTCCTCTTGATTTCACTGAAGTTGACATCCGCCTACCAATGCTGGTATATGTTTCACGTGAGAAACGCCCAGGGTATGACCATAACAAGAAAGCAGGCGCCATGAATGCCTTGGTCCGTGCTTCAGCCATCATGTCCAATGGGCCCTTCATTCTCAATCTCGATTGTGACCACTACATCTACAACTCTCAGGCTTTAAGAGAAGGCATGTGCTTTATGATGGACCGTGGTGGAGACCGCATATGCTATGTGCAGTTCCCTCAGAGGTTTGAAGGGATTGATCCATCTGACCGTTACGCCAATCATAATACGGTATTCTTTGATGTTAATATGCGGGCTCTGGATGGGCTTCAGGGTCCAGTTTATGTGGGGACTGGGACTATGTTCCGAAGAGTTGCACTTTATGGTTTTGACCCACCGAGAACAAAAGAATACCACGCAGGTTGTTGCAGTTGTTGCTTTCCGAGCCAAAAAAAATCTCGGTCTATTGATGATGAGAACCAAGCACTCCGAATGGGGTATTACGATGACGATGAAATGAACATGTCTCAATTTCCCAAAAAATTTGGAAATTCCTCTTTCCTTATTGATTCAATACCGGTGGCCGAGTTCCAAGGCCGGCCTTTGAAAGATCATCCGGCCGTTAAGTATGGAAGACCGCCTGGTGCTCTCACCATCCCTCGGGACCTGCTAGATGCTCCCACAGTTGCTGAGGCTATTAGCGTAATATCTTGCTGGTATGAGGACAAGACCGAATGGGGCAATCGAGTGGGGTGGATTTATGGGTCGGTGACCGAAGATGTGGTGACGGGTTATCGCATGCATAACCGTGGTTGGAGGTCGATTTATTGTGTTACTAAGAGAGACGCTTTTCGTGGGTCCGCTCCTATTAATCTAACCGATCGTCTACACCAGGTCCTTCGGTGGGCCACGGGCTCGGTTGAAATCTTCTTCTCTCGCAACAATGCATTTGTAGCCAGCTCAAGGATGAAGATCTTGCAGAGGGTTGCATATCTGAACGTGGGTATATACCCTTTTACTTCTATTTTCCTCATTGTGTACTGTTTTCTTCCTGCGCTTTCGCTTTTCTCGGGTCAATTCATCGTCCAGTCCCTCGACGTGCAATTCCTTACGTATCTCCTAGTTATCACCTTAACCCTATGTTTGTTAGCCATACTCGAGATCAAATGGTCAGGAATAACTCTTGAGGAGTGGTGGAGAAACGAGCAGTTTTGGTTAATCGGTGGCACGAGTGCCCATTTAGCCGCTGTCCTTCAAGGTCTACTAAAGGTTATAGCTGGGATTGAAATCTCTTTTACATTAACTTCGAAATCTGGTGGCGACGATGATGATGAGTTTGCGGATCTTTACGTGATAAAGTGGACATCTCTGATGCTACCACCGATCGTGATCATGATGGTGAACTTGATCGCGATAGCCGTTGGATTTAGCCGGACGATATATAGTACGATACCGGAGTGGAGTAGATTGTTGGGTGGGGTTTTCTTTAGTTTCTGGGTGTTGGCCCATTTGTATCCCTTTGCGAAAGGGTTGATGGGAAGACGGGGAAGAACACCCACGATTGTGTTCGTTTGGTCCGGGCTTATTGCTATTACTATTTCTCTCCTTTGGGTCGCGATTAATCCCCCTGCTGGCTCTTCTGAAATTGGAGGATCCTTCCAATTTCCGTGATTTATTTTTTAGTCATGGAGCTCATATTGACTGTTAATTATTTCTTTTTTGTTTTCTTATTTAATTTTTTTTTATGTTCGTAACTGGAGGATTAAATTGTTTTTATTCTTTGTAAGTATAATTGTTGAAATAGAAACTGATTGTTTCTTTCTTATTTGTTCTGAAAATAGATTGTCCCTTTACTTTGATTTCTTCGTTGTGATTGTGTACCCACTTCGAGTTTTTCAACTTTAAATTTCATTTGGAATCGGAGCCTCATAAGATCCTATTGGTTCTTATTAAAAGAAGACAGGGTTAACTGAGGCTGTTCAAACAGACGTAGGCCTACTAAATGGTATACCCGTAACAAGTATTTACAATTTCTCCCTCCGGAGTTGAGATCAATAAGATGGAGTTAAACTAATGAGTTCGGGTTTTCAAAAATTGATGCTCTATGATAAAATGCATTGGTTTCTTGAACTGTTGGAACATTGAACAGAAAAACCCATTTATATAATGCGTTTTCGATAAGTTATTCTTCTGTTGTTTTGGCAATGCTTATAACGAACCCGTACATAAAGCAAGGTCTTGTTGCGCAACTTCAAAATTATGGATGCTTCATTTTTTCTCATTAATAATGGTTTGGTTTTGTAGATACTTGAACCCTTTTGTTGCATATCGAAATGGCCAAGAAGTCAGCGTTATCAATCCACATTCAAGATAGAAACCCCTTACGGATTCTTTTATTTTTTCGAACCCCGATATTTGTAATAACAAAACGAGCTACAATATTGGTGGCATGCTCTTAATCTTGTAATGAAATAAATACAAGTATAATTATCGGTCCATGAATCATTTTTCGTCTGATAACCAGTAGAAACTATACTAAAATTATGGAATCATTCCTTTAGACATTCAAAATGTTGCATGATTGTCATTTCTATGCGACTACGCCGAAGGAGCATAACATATAATTATTTTCTGTTCAATCTCACTCTAATGCATCACAGTGCGACTACTGGAACTGCAACTGGAAGTTTGAATAAAAGAACAATTTTGAACCTGCTACCCATAAGATGGGTTCAATGGGGTAGGGTGCACTAGCGACTTCATGCTGGTCCACAAGTGAAGTGGACATGAAATATGGTTACTAACAGACAACTTACGTACAGCAGAAGGGAAAAGTGTGGTTTTCGGTGGCAAGTTCTCATAACACCATTGTGTTGTCCAAACTCAATTATTATATTGATAACTACATATCTAGGAGTTTTTGACCTCATTCATGCAGTTCAGACAAAAATAGAAATGAAGTGATAAAAATATCTTATTACCTCAAATACCGTCTTCCATCATAACCACCAACAGCATAGAGTGCACCATTCAGTTCTACTGCTGCAAGAGCAAATCTCTGGGGACAAAAAAAAAAGTAGCACCACCACATGTCAAACAAACTGTACCTCATCTAAGGGACATCTAACATCTGAAAGAGCTGATTAGAGAACGAAACATAAATGAGAAAGATGCCTAATGAGTCATCCAAAAGGATAGTCTAAGGGCAGCACTGTTGCCATTGCCTAATCCAATAGGTATATGTGACCTCCAGGTTACATGTGGAAAATCAATTCCATCTGGCCAAGAGAAGCCTCTAACGTGCCCATTTGACATTGCTATCTTGAAGATACTTCCTGTTTTCTTACCAAAAGTGAAATATGCTTGCAAAATATAGAAAGAAAATGGAAGCGCTCACAAAAAAGGTGATAGAAAATAAATAAAGGTTCCAGTTCTAGAAGCAAATTTCTTTTTTCCACAATAGCAAATACCAAGTTGCTAAATACTATGAAGCCTCACTAAAACCCGTTCAGGTTCTAGTTCCTCCTACAAAATTTTTATTTTCCCTGATAATTTAATTAGTCCAAGAACTAACACCAGCACATAACGACCAAAATTGAAGCAAATAACTGCATAAAACTTGATTCATTCTTTACGCAGTTTAAAGAGGCTACTTGATCAAGAAGGTTCATAAGTTCTCAGCAAGTTTGTCCACCCAATGGTATGCAACACAAGCTAACAAAAATTACCATTTCTAGCATGGATTGCGTAGAGATCCAACGCCCGGCTTCTAAATCAAGCATTTCAACATCCGCAAAGCATTCAAATCTATTTCCTCCGCCAATTGCAAAAATTTTGTTATTCAACATACCACCAGCTAGGCTTCCTTTCGCAATACTCAATGATGGACGCAAAGTCCACTGATCATTGGCTGGATCATAGGATTCAACTTCAAAGATAAAGGTTTGTAAAATTAGTGAAATAAATTTAAGAATAAACTGCACACAATCAAACCATGAAAAACACAGCATGCCTGCCTTCATCCATGTGCACAAGTGCGCACACAGCAAAAAAGATAGAGGACATACAGGAACAGTACCTGTGTCATGCCATAAACAACCATCTCCACCACCAAGTGCATAAATCTCACCATTCAACTTCACAACAGATGCATAAGAACGGATACAACTCATAGGCTTTAAAGATCGAATCAAATCATTTGTAGGTGAATAGGAATCCAATGTTGACAACCAGTTTACACCATCATAACCTCCCAGAAGAAATAATGAATCATGATCATGGACATCCAGTTCAAGATGTTCAACAAAATCCAAAGTCACAACATCAGCACTTGAAGGAACATTAGATGACGATTCCAAGGTTGCACACCTACATTTAAGCTCTCCAATCTCCGTTTCTAGCTCTCCCTAATAAGCCAATGAAAGTTTTTCTCAAAACAGCAGAGGAGGAAAAAATCAATAATGCACAAACCAAATCACACTGTTTTTAGTAAACTGAGGCAAAGAAGAACCTGATGTTACAACAAAGGATGTACTTCTCGTGTAGTAGGTATACTTCCCAAAGGTACCTTTAAGGAAAATGATAATGCAGTTTTTCTAGTTATCTAATTGTAGTTTCCACATTTGATTGTCTTATTTTCTTGTAACACAGATTCATCTCCAAAATGACATCTTTTAAAATTCCTTCATTTCTCTCAAAAGAAAAAATTGGGAAGAAAAAGAATAAGCTTCTTGGAGCAATAAAGGCAGCTAATTTCTCTTGCCCTGGTAAGAAAACATTCACGAAAGAATAGAAAAGGTCGAATTTATGACATGGCAATACATACCAGCTTCTCTTCCATAAATCCCAACTTCTGGATATGTGTCTCCTTAAAAGCCTTTAGCTCAACAACTTCTTGAACCAACTGCAAATGCACATGAAATAGAGTATAGTAACAAGTTACAGAAATGCAGAGCTATGCAGATAACTGATCTCATAAAGTACCTGAGCAACGACAGAAGCATAATCAGATGAGTTAACAAGATCTTTTTCATCCCTTTCTTCTGAATTCGTTTGTGCCTTCAACTGCTCCGAATGGTCATTTACAGTAACAACATCTTGTGCAACTGCTAAAGACAAGTCTGAGCATTCCCGACTTAGGGCCAATTCTTTCAGTTTCATGTAAATAAGTTCCTTGTCTTTCTCCACCGCCTGTTTAGTTGAGCAATCTTCTATCGAATGGTTGTTAGCATCTAAACTCATGGAACCAACCAAATCATCAGAATTATCAGGATAAGCACCCAGCTGATTGGACATATGAGGATTAGGAAAAGCAACCGACTCATAGGACATATGAGGATGAGGATAACAATCCTCCATATCTGACGACCCAAAACCATCAGTTGCCTCACTCCTTTCTTGTGATGGTAGAGATCTGAATATAGTTCTCCACATTTGTGTATTTTGAGGAGAAACAGCACTTGGAGGAACAGCTTGAGCTGATAGCAATGACAACAATTTACTTGTTTGTGCATGGTCAAGCTCAAACCAAAAGTGGTTTGGGCGGTAGTAGTTGTCTAAAATTATAGGCTTAAATTGTTCTTCAGGCAGGGGTTTGCATTGCAACCTGATACGGATTTGAACCTATTATCAGAATAGCGACCTCTCATTACACAGTTCAGCCTTACTCCAGCATAAACATCACAAAAACTAAATCATAAGAAAAGACCCTAATAGATACCTGAGCTGGGTATGGAGTTCTCTCAGAACCATCTGTGGTCCATGCATATGAATTAATATTCATCTGGCCTGGGCTAGCAGCCTCAAAGATCCCATGAAGTTTTCTCTCACGGTAGTTGAATAAAAACAAT
Organism: Embelia ribes; assembly: GCA_001753735.1. Lineage (NCBI taxonomy): Eukaryota > Viridiplantae > Streptophyta > Magnoliopsida > Ericales > Primulaceae > Embelia > Embelia ribes. Next base: position 2,237 of record MKEJ01097962.1, on the reverse strand, counting down.
GGCAGACCTGGATCAATATTCTTTATGTATGAGAAATGAGGAGCAGGTAGTCCTGTCCAAAGTTTCAATGAAATATCAGTTATACAGGAAAACAAGAAATAGATTGAAACAAAAGAGAACTGTTTTTCTTAGACTTAAGCAAAAATAAAAATAAGAAATGCTTCCCACTAAACCAGTAAAGAAAATTTATGAACAGAGGCAAATAGAACTCAACGATGGGACCTGGATAGAAACTCACCAAATAGTTGTTTGGAAAGACATTCTTTAATTGTGGTATTCTTGCAACCAAATATGACACCACCAAGGTGACTCTTTCCCAAATTTCTGTTGTTTACAGGACCCAATGGCTGATTTGCAGTGACAGATGTACCTTCATTCAGCACGTAAGTTTGAGTCTTCCTCCCTGCCCCCATAATGTACTCCAACACTACTCAAATCCTGCACTATGCAAAGTAATCTCATAAAATGGTCACAAACCTATACAAATAGAACATCATAAAAATGAATACTAACACACCCCTATATTGTGGTCAAAGTAAAATGAATCAACAAGATTTGAAACACAGAATCCTTGTGAATAAAAGTGCAGAACCATTCCCTCGGTCCACAATCCAACGCGTAATCAAAGTGGAAAATCAGATGATTCAAAAATAATTCAAGCTAACCAGAACACATTTACGCAAAGCAAGTTAACCAAATAATCAAACTAGATTTTTGGAAATCAAAGCAACATATTCAAACTACAACTGTTTAAAGTAAATACATGCTCGTGACTACAATGGGTTCACTGAAGGAATAAAGCATTTGAACAAAAAAAATTCATGTTGCATCCCCTAACAGAAACAAATGCATCATCCAGTTTATTGGAAAAAATGATGAACACTTTCCCATGAAGCGAAGGACAAAAAATTGAAAAGAAAAAAAAAAGGCAAATTTTCCATTCATGCGTCAATCAAAACTCAAATGCTAAATCGCCAATGTATGAGAAACTAAAACCACAAAACTTTCAACAACCTATATGACTGAACAAATGAAATTTCTACATCCAAATAATCATGTTTCCACAGATACAACAATTAATTCTCAAAAAAACAAGAATAAATTGATTTTTTTTTCCTTCTCTAAGCAAACTACTTATTCTAGATAATGTGGTCATTTCAGTATATGATTTCCAACGGGTCACTTCACATCAAAAGAAGAAAATAAAACAAGACATGAACAAGAGCATGATAGACCAATATGAGCCCCCAAATAAAGGAAAGGTTAAAGTATAGCTTTACAAATTAGATATCAAGACTGAATTTACAAGTACTTTTTTAAAAGTTACCACCTGATGTTATGAATTTACAACTTAATGTAATGAAGAAATATGAAATTTTAAGTGTTACAATAATAATTAGATGCAAGTTTTTTACAAGCCGATGATCATTATAATGAGAGGAAGTTCATAACAATTAATAATACAATTAAATTCTTGTTTTATAGTTATCATTCTCGTAATTAGTTTTTTCATCCACTCCGGAGGATTTTTTTTTCACTTGTATTCCAAGAAATAACACTCAAATGCGAAATTAAAGTGGGCAGAATCCTCCGTTCAGAAAGACTAGTGTGAATGCTGTAACATAAATAAAGATAAAACACGAATGAAGATTAAATAAACCCTACTTCCTTAACGGTGAGAAAAATAACGTCAATCTTCAAATTCAAACGGAAAATTAAGCCAAGAACCCGAGGAAGGCAATATTCATTTACGAGACGTTAAAAAAATTCATACTGTATAAACAGGCGATGCGTGAGGAAGATACATGAAATTCGTATATCAAAACGGAGATATATTCGCAAATTATCGTGCTTGTATCAGATATAACACAGATGCATACATACATAGAGAGAGAGAGATTAGTACCTGAACAGGAAACAAATGATAGAGAGAGAAAGAGGAATGGCTGTGTAAAAGCGAAATGGGTTTTTTGGGGACTGGTAACTGGTACTCAACTCCATCACTCAATCATAATGGCGAAACTGCGACCTTTTTGCCATAATAACATATTTATTTAAATAATTTCCCAAAATAACGCACTAATTAGATATATTCCCAAACTAACACACTTCATTAGAAAACGCATAAATATATTGCGCTTTCTGTATTTGAACGTGGACCCCACTTTAACGGCGCCATTAATAACGGCAGGAAATTGATAAGTACTAAAACGCATGTAAGTTATGCGCTTTCAGTA